>DWDV01000384.1:0-17352 GCA_018245615.1 Mimoniades ocyalus | reverse complement strand
CCGGTAGATCACAATTACGCGATGCCCGCGCGTACCGCGCCACGTCGCACGCTACCTCGAAACGGTTTGCACTTTTTTGTAGACTAACGGCTGGATTTATACGTGCCCAGTGAACTTCGCGATCGACGCCACTATTTCAACGTTACTCCCCGTAATATTCTAATTCTATTAAACGGGCAACATTCTTAAGTATAGAACATTGTTATATTCATTTATATATAGAGCTATCTATAATCGCGATCTCGAAAACGGCTGTAATTATTTAGACAACATTTACGATTTTAGGTTTTGGTAAAGCGACAAATTGATCTAGCTAGGGGTCATGTCGGGGCAAAATCGATTCTAAAAGTTTTATTACACAATAAAAATAAAATTGTAGAAAAGTGTGGTTTACAAACGAAGAAATATGTATAAACATAGAAAAAAATATTGTCTCTGTGTATTCTCCCCGTTTATTTGTTTATAATATAATATAACATCAAGTCTCTATGTTGGCGAAAATTTAGGTAGAAGAGTTTAGAAACTCCCTCTTCACTAAGTATTTTATACGATTTATGGAATAGGACATGAGTTTATTGCCATACACCGGGCGCGAGGAATCTGTTACTACCAATACTTAGTTTATAATATCATACAGATTTATGTTTGACAGCCTTTTTTGTATTTAGATTATGTTTTTAATGAATGAATTAATATGTGACAAGCATATCGTTAATTTGAATATAGACATTCATATAAAGTATACACAATAAATAAATGAACTGTGGATTAACCAGTTATCCACTTCATGTTTCCGTTTAATGCAATGCTCAGTATGCTGTACATATTTGCATAGAATCTAAGTAGGTACCTACTTTTAATATGTACTATAATTATATTGAGTCGAATATTCAATCGCTGTTAAGGACCACAATGAATCGAAATTTTATTTTATATACGACTATGTTGATCTTTTTTTCTTTAAGTCTTGTAGATGGTATATAACAACTTATATTATAATTTTTTCCTTCGCGATTATAATTCCCCAGGAGGCAGGCAGAGGAGTTTAATATATTCCCATGATTCACCTGTTATATTTTACGTCCCACTACGGAATAAGCGGTGAGCGTATTCTCATATCATCATCCTCATCGTCATCAGCCTGTTCCCGTCCACTGCTGGACATAAGCGTGTACAATAGCACATCACTGGTCTCGATCTTCAGTTCTTCGTATACAACCGCTGCCAGCCACTTAGCGTATATAGTCAATCCGCCTAACCATTACTAGATATATACAGCGCAAATCAAGATTCTGAACAAATATTAGGAATTCTAAGCTAGAAAAACCCAATAATACCCGATCCGGGCATCGAACCCGGTACCTCACGGTCAGCAGTTGCGCTTGCAACCACTCAATTAACGAGCACACATGTAAACCACAAACTGAAACAGGTGTGTAGATTTCCTGAGCACGCATAATTTGTCGTGTCACGCACACTGCAGCAGTAATACACGAGGCAATATCCATTGCCGGGGACGCGGCGTATGTCATTGTGCAATAATAACCGAGCGACCCTTCCCTCGGTGTCATTTTTGAGCTCTTAGTGCCGTGCGATTGATAGTCTCGCATGTCGATAAAAAAGGATTATTGTCCTAGTGAGTTTAAATTTGGTGAAAAGAAACGAATTGTACCTACTGAACGATGCGACACCGTCTGGTGGGGGCAAGTTGCCTTTTATTTTATTAAATGTTTGCTAAGCGTGTATGACGAGAGTGATGGATGTAGAAGAAAATGTGCGCTCTGCCTACCCTGTAAGTAACCTGACGCTAATTAAACCACGTGATGCGCATGTTCCGAATTAGATATGAATCAATTGTTATGAGGACTCTCCGTGGCGTACATATAGATAAATATTGCGTAGAGAAAATATTGCATGTGATAGAAGTAGGTTTGGGTGAAAATCGTTTAATTTTACAGTTAAGTTTGCAGCAGCTAAATATTGAGACCTACAAATTTATTTCTTACAGTTAACGAGGCATCTAACTCAATTCCGGCACTATACCAGCATTATTAATATAATTCCTATAAAAGAAATAAAATAGGTACTCCACGCATGTCATATAATTATGTATGTTGGTACGAAATTTTAAATCATAAAACATTATTCATCAACATCGACCATTGACATCCTTAGCAGAGCATACGAAAAAAGACGATATTAAATAAATTATATTCCGTTAATAGTGATTTGTATCACAACGTTATGATTTGAACAAGTGGATAAATTTATGAAGGGCGCGAGGGCCGACGCTACAGGGGTTTGGTGCGGCGACAATCACAGTTATATTGTAAAGAGCTTTTGTAATCATCAGGTAAGCGGCACTCAAAAGTATTGCTGCTGTATTTGTTGATTGAGCGCCCAACAGTGACAATTAGTTCGTAGTATAAGATGTGAATGTATCTTCAAAATATAAAATGCTAATAGGTACGGCTTATTTCGTAATTATAACGACTAAGTACCAGGTACTGGTAATACTTTATACTCTTCGGGGCGATAAATTTCACGGCACCTACACATGTATGTTTAGAATTACCATTTTATGTAGAATTAATTGATTATCTTGTATCATTGCGATGCGAATTTAAATTATGTTAGAAATATTCTGTTTAAGCTCAAAAGTTGTCGAAAATATGCCATGTAAAAAGTTCATTGAGTTGTTGACGTCCGTACTACAGTCCCGCAATTTATCCCTCCAACCCCCGCCACTTTACACACAGTGCTTGTGTCACAACCATATGCGCGATTGATCGTGGATTTGAATCTTTTGATTGTCACTCAAATGGCGTTTTGACCGGCCACTGCGGTCGTTATACGCATCGTTCCACTAAATATAATTATACTATGTAGTAGGCAAGTTTGTGCATAATTTTAAATTCGTATTAAGCTACATTTTGTGCTATTATTAAGTATGTTACAGATATCGGCGTGCAATTTTGAAGCAAGTGATGGAGACAGTAAAAACTTCGTTAGAAATTTAAGCAAAGAGATGCTTGATACTTGGTGCTTTTTACCTACTCCGTAAGAGAGTTTGTGTAATGATAAAATAACAATAATAATGTTGTTTCAAAAATACAGTAATATAGGTATGATTATAATTTATTTAACGCGTCCATTAAAACTCATTTTCTACATCATCATGATTAAAAATGAAATTAATTGACCATGTACTTGCCGCTTAATAGGTACATGGGATTATTTTATAAATTTGCTACTTTATTTATATATAGAGAAATTCTTGTATTTTTATAGAGTAAACAAAATGTTGTTAAATGAAATAAATATATCAATTCTGTTGGTAAGCGAAATGGTCTATAATATGCTGTCGCTGAGCAGCGGCCCAGTAGGTTTTAAACAACTAAGAATTGCACTACAAACAGCCCCATGTAGTCCCTTGCGATTACTGTGACAATTGTTCGGCAACAGTAAAAACGCTCATATGTCCTCTACTCTCAAGGGGAAATGGGTATTTTTTATGTTTTCCCCTTTCTTGTAGTTTACAGTACAAGTTTTCCCTGATGTTTTTTTTCGTTTGCCGCTACAGGAGGGAATCGGTAGGGGCGTCCTGCGGTATGGTGTCCTTTTTGAGTTAAATTATACGAGTATGCTATGATAATTTTATATCAATCACTTTTATTGTATCGTCTCATTCGCACGACTTTGTTTCACGGAGTTTATGATCAATAACGGTGCTTGTCATATCCCAGCGTGAGTGCTGAGCAAGCGGATCCTTCGGTTTGATACAGGATTCAGGAAAAGTATGTTTTTTTTAATTGTCTTGTAGTAGTACCATGTAATCTGGATTTGTTCCCGGTATATGGTTATACACTCACTTCCTATTCCATGATATATGACCTGTGAAACGTGAGGTCACTATGCTCTTCTGCCTAACGTTCAAGTTCAAGCTTTTAGGATCTAGTTTAATATTTGCTGCTAGAAATGTTTCGTTTTTAAAAGCACATGCAATATGATGTACAATGTTATGTCTATTGTGTTCTTGTGACGACAACATTGTATGTGGAACGTTAGTTTATTGTGCCAACTACGTTTTAGATCGCCAATGATCGCCGTTTTACGCCAATGATCTACTAGAGGAGTATTCTATTTCCGGTCAACTTTGGCATAATTATTAGGAGTTTGCCTTCTACGCCGAAGTCATTGCAAGTGGGTCATTTAAAGCTAGCCCTGCTGTAGGACAACCGATTGCTTAATACGGACCAGTAACAACGACCTGAATATATATGTGTAAAGGAAAATATAATTTTCTTTAATTCAAATTAATTAACTCAACGTAGTCTATGAATAAGAGATAACCTAAAAAATTAAATGTTTCTTTTCTAACAGGTATGAAAGGTTTTGTTAAGTACTGAAAACTTTTAGTTCATGTGAATCATTTTGTACATGTAAAATAAACACAATAAATCTTTTCTTACAGGGAAACTCAATTGTGTTTGATTGATGGTGTCATGTGAGTCATCTAAATCACAAATATATTGGAATTCTTATATATGTAACTAAAATTTAAAAGTAATATCACGCCTGTAATCTCTGAAGAGGTGGGCAGAAGAGTGTAGAGCACTCAAACCTTTCACCAGTTACATTTACGTCACACCATGGAGTAAGGGGTAATCTTATTGCTATACGCCGGGTTCAAATTCAGACTTTGAGCGACTGCGAGAACTCAGGATCCCTCAATAAACAGTCGCGCAATATAACCACTCGACTGGAGTGTTCAAATTTTAATTTTAATTGTGGAGAGAGAACCTGTCAATTGTACTATTAAATTTAATATGGGTTTCTGCTATAGAGATATATTGAATCTCTACGGCTGCAATACAGACTTAACAAGCATAGTAAACAACGATTATCGTGGTGATTTATTATTACAAGAGTGTCGGTCACGCTGCCACATACGATACTATTTTGAAACTATTAAGTCTTTTATTTAATCAAACTAAAGAAAATCTTAAACGCCTTCTCCAGCGCAATTATTTTTGTACATAAATAAATATTGATAAAAAATCCTTTTATTAATTTCTGCTTGCTTTCTTTTTTTTTTTTGTATACCGGAACTAAACTTCTCGTTGGTGTACTAAAGTGTTTAATAAACTGACAGACGTCTGAAACTGGTGAATATTAAATATCACGACTACCTACATGTCCCAGGTACTTTGCAACTATTCGTGTAATATGTACGCGTTTCTATTGTATAATTTGTTACATACGATAATAACACGTTAAGAATTTTTCTGTGTAAGTAATATATTACACATTGACTTTTTGCTCAGTAATTACTAAGAAAATTTTGTATCGCTTTCGCGGTCGTTCATTGAGCGGCCAGGGATTGGCGTTACATCTAGAACCAAACATAGTTACCATACTTAGTCCTGTGTATCGACAGGAAGGTAATAATTAGGAAGGGAATTATTAGTTATAGCTTAGCCTGTAACTTTATTCATTCGTTCATACATTATAGAAACAGTCAAGTAAGAAAAACAGTCACGTAAGAAAAAAGCGTTATGCGGATATGATATACGACATGGGAAAAAAACAGATAGAAAATAGAAAACATCTTTTTAAAATAACGCAAAACTCTAGCCGACATCGCTTTAATTTTCTGACTTATTATATTGACTATATGTTATATGCAGCCATCTAGTGCGGCATCCGTTTTATGTAATGTAATATGCAGTTTTTGAAGAAATGAAAATTTCAAATGTTACTATAAATGATCTGCAGAGATAAATTTTATAATGAAACAGAAAAATAAATGTATACCAACTTCTAAACTAGAATTCGCTGGTATGCATTTGGCGGTGCGAGGCGTCTTGTACTTAATTAAATCTAAGAAAAACATTTATAAATAATGTTTGAATAAAACCGCTTTAAGCTTTTACCGGTTGTTTTCTGCGAGACTGCTTTCACGACAACCAAATATTTTGCATACATAATAATTCTTTGTATGTAGGCAGATTAATGTGAATGTATGCAATCATAGAGTAGGTGCTTGTGTGTAGGCGCATGTAAGTGTATATGTCACGATATGTGACATGTAACTAACTATATGTAAAATTCAGTCGATCAGGTTAATGTAATCAGCGTACGTGCGGTCACTGTTACTAGCAATTGATACGCGGCGTCGGACTCGGATAACTATTAGGATTAGGACGAAGCCAACATTAATTACCAATTCCGATTGCGATTGCTGAAACGGACTGACTCCAATATGATCTCGGAGTGTAACTTTACTCAAGCGCCACTATCGTATTATTGCACCTCCCAGAAGCATTTCTCATTAATACCCATGTACATAGCAAATTACACTACAATTGCCTAATTATGTTCGATTGTGTCCACGTACATACATGTACGGAATCTAACTCTTGAACTATATAACTAGGATAGTATCAATAACTGGATAGTTTGTTAAACCAAATGTGCGTTTAAGCAATGAAAACATAGTGGCTCTACTATAATTGCTTGTGGCTAACAATTTTGTCATTCATTAACACTGTAAAATAAAATAAATTCTGATACCTTGTAGTTGAAATGGAAAAAAAATCTAAGATAATCTTTTAATGATAAGATAGGATAAGACCAATACTTTCGCTGCAGTTCATAATCGATAAGATCAAAGTAATTGCACTTTTTTTTTTTATTATATTATCATGCCAGTAACCTTTACAAGCACAGCTGAGAATACCGACTGTCGAATAAGTCTGTCCACAAAGACTTGTTGTTCTTCTTCAAACATGACTCTGATCGCAATCATTAGGAGGTTAAAAATGGTTTTGATTATAAATATTACAATTCACTTTACGATCATTACCTACCAATAAAATCTGAGGCATTGGTAAATGTACATTTAATAATTTGAACACCGAAGATAACAAGGGACGCGCCGCTATGACCGCAACCCTAGCTAATTGGAAGTGTAAATGAACGCAAATGAATGAATAACAAACGTATTGAAAACCCGTGTATATTATATGGCGTTGGCCGTGACGCTAGAAAGTAAACTAATTTGAAAATGATCTAAATCTATTGAATTTAATTACCGGAACCAGCCTCAATCACTAACCAGGTAGATCGTGACAAAGAGCATTGGCGGTCGCTGTCCACGGTTTATAGCTATGTACATTATTTTAAATTCAGTAATTCGACTGAACAGTATCCGATTTAAGAAGCGTGTAGTACGAAGGTGTGGAATATGTAAATACGTTTCTTCTCTCAAACGTAAGGGTTAAAGATGTGGTATTATTCTTTAGTGCTTTGAAAACGTGATTTAAATTATAGCAAGCAATAGATGCATCATATAAAAGTCAAAAATACATATATCACTCCTCTCTGACGGTGGAACGTGGGAATGAACTACACTCCTCTGCCTAACTCTGCGGGGATTACAGGCGTAATATTACGTTTTTATTAATCAACAATAAGAAATTTGATTAAAAAGACAACAAGAAAGAACCTCGTATGAGAAAACCTTGTTTTTAAGAATATTACAGTAATATAATATTTCGCTTTTCAGTGTAGATTCAGATGAAATCTTAATATAATATCTTAAGAAACAGAGTGTGTGCGAGGGTGGATATATCAACACCACCCCATTTGAATTGAAACGATCTTTGAGAATTAAATGAAAACTTGATAAGACATGATATGTGGATGCAGACAAGACAGTAGTCTATTAGTAGTACCTATATAGTAATTCGAAAAATACAATTGCGCCAGAATATTTGTGTAAATTTTTCAGATAGCTGAAGATGTTTTTCATTATATTTACATATCTCATATCATTAATCTAAAGGTCGGAAATTATAAGCTTAACAGAACAATAAGTTATTTAAGTATATATTTATATTACCGCCAATATGTATAATCCGGGATTCTACAGAACACGAAAAATGTTCAGGCAAAGTATGAATTAATATTTATTCCACATTTTGCCTATATTACGGTATTCAACTTAGCAGAGAGACCGTCTGCGGTGTGTGCGCGAGTGCAGAGGACTAAACGCACAAGCCTAAGGGTAGACGCACAGGCCTGTCCATTATTGAAGTCAAGTGCACACGGCATTACAAGTGCTCACTGAGTGCATTTATTTTTCTCTCTTTTTCTTATATCACTGTCTAAATTTCCAAAAAAAGTACAGTGTCAAGATCCATACAATCACTGTGCGCATGCGTTTGTCACTGTGCGCCTTGATTATTCTTACTTTTTATTCATAGTAATATTATAAATATGTTAGTTTTCTGTTTGTTTGTCGGTCTGCTGTTGATACAAATATGTTAGTATTTTGTTTGTTTCTCGATCTGCTAAGTTTTCAGCCTAGTAATTTTCAAGAGGTTCCGTTACTGTTAAGCTATTTTCGAGGTAAACGATTAAATTATATGTTCCGTTTTTTAACAACATTCCAAGAAGGAATATTCTCATGAAATCAATTATGAATTGAAGTTGGCTATGTTTAAAGGAATCACCCATTTTTCAACCCCGACCGATCGGTCCGCACGTTTTATACTCGTATATCTTCAACTGTGTGCATATAGTGCGCCTACACATGCACCTGCAGTTGTTTGTAATTGGTTTTTTTTTATAACATTTAACTTTAGTAAGAATACTAGCGACTCACCTTCCCTTCGCTTCGAGGTAGAATACAGTTTTTTTTTGTAAAGATCAGTTCTTAAAGAACTAATTAGTCACAGAAATGAACTAGCTATATATGCATGTAGTTTATCAGTCATGTGGTTACCATAGCCCAAGCTCTCTTGATAGTACATTCGGAATAAGACAGCCGTATTTGGAGTCACCCCAATATTTATGAACCTGCAGAAATAACTCAGATAAATTACTACATAATTTTCATGTAACTGAAATACTAAATGAATAAGCGGTAGTGTCAAGTAACCGCAAAACTTGAACAATCGACCCCGAATAAGCCTGTAGAAATTGATCTATTAGTCTCACTCAGTCCCGTCGTATCGTTTTATTAAGCCTGTTTGTTAGTATTAATTGGCAATTGAAGTAGGATGGTTAGTGTCTTTCAGTTGAGTAAGTAGAATTTGGCACGAGTGCGGTCAGTATCCGTGCCATTGTTGTTCAAAGTTGGTGCAAACATTGCTGTATGACCACGTACAAAAAATCGGATTAGCTATATCGTCGTATAGTTAGTTTACTGCGTTACCGCATCTGTAAGTCATTGATAAAATAAAAATTAGTCAAACCTCTTGATTAAATAAGTCATATGCTGGCTGATGGGAGAGTCAGAAGTTTCAGAAGCCGACATGCATACATGAAGAGAATGATGAATGTAGAAGAAACATTTGTCACTCGGCGCTCTCGACCTACCCTGTGTGGGACCTGGCGTAAATATACGTAAGTATGTATGTAAAACATTGGTTTTTATTTAAACTTGTCCAGTTGCCATTTCTACACACTAAGATAACACTAACATGTAGATATCTAAGATATAAGAAGGTGACCGTTGGCGTGATAGGAAAAGACGATTTTCATTGTAGAACAAAAATTCTTTAAGAATTACTTATTACGACATCATCACGCCGGTTCCTGACTGGGTAGACACAGAACCCGTAGAGCCAAATATCCCTATCTTTACAGACTCGGTCTGCTTCTTTCACATTCTTATTTCTCAGTAGATATTATGTAGTTGTGGCGTGTGGTGGTGTTACTGTTCTCAGCAAACAATGAAATGGTTAACATTCCACACAAAGTTCATATTTATGGCACAGTAGATATAACGTCACTAAAACACTACCTAAGTTTATAAAGGAATTTTTAATTGCTCTATGTTGGAGTACAACAAACTCTAAAGTTACGTAACTATTCCTTTAATACTTTCACATTGAACGCATCACTTATTCTACTTTTTTAAGCTGTTTGTTCAACGCTTAATGACTCCAAGCAGGATTTATAGATTGGTGTCCGGACGGTGGTGTGTACAAGATCATACAAGACAAGTGTTATTCCAATCCCATGGAATCGGAGATGATATTGGCATACGTTGGACACAACTCCACAGTACAAGCTACAATTGAACGTTTCAAGTGAGAGAAACCCAATAGTATTTTGTCAGAGCCATCGCTCAAATCCAAGACGACTTACTCAGTGGTTGTGCTTGCCACTATTAAACATTGTAATGTGGGTGTTAAGACATGGTGTATTTAGTAGCCCTATAGTTACAGTACTAACCATGATATTTATACATTTTTAAAATGAGAATTTTAAATTTCAATAATGACAACAACAGGTGTGGACGACATTTGAAGTAGGTATAAAAATGACATGTTCAAATATGCTGTAGTTATAATTTCTCTATTCGATCTCGTCTATTGGTCTACAATCCCGCCATACGAAGACCTTCACCGAGCTACTCAATGGATGAAAATTATTTTATATCAAAATTAAATATGTCAATAAATAGATTGCAAATGGGTTGGCTCAAAAAATTCAGTTCAGAATATAATAAATTAACTAATTAAAAATTAATTTTTAAAGTATTTATATTTTATTAACTATAACTATAACTAATTCAGTTTAAAAAACTTAATTATAATCTCTATTTTATCTTAACTATAATCTAATGTATATTATTATAGTCTCAATATTTTTGAGGTAAGTTGTTGCTACGGCAAGAAATCTGCGAAGAATACTTTGTATGCCACCATTCACGACAAATCTGAGCGCCTACTACTTATTGTTGTTGTCAGATGAACATTTATTTTAAAAAACCCCAGTTCTAGTCCTGTCATTGTTACTTCTTTAATCGCGGTCATAGGTTTCAAACTTAAGATACTAGTGTTTTTTAATATTTAATGGCATGTGTAAATTTTCCCATTGCATATTCCAACATTCGTATTTTGTAAACTCTTACATTCCTTATTGTGTTAACAGCGATTTGTGACCGTGACATCGTCTAGGTGCCCGAGACGACCTCAAAGCGGGGTTAGCTTGTCACACAACATGGACCTTTTACGTCTTTAAATGGTTCATACAAATTAGGTACTCGTATATTCTTAGTAATTATCATGAACAGTAAGCGCTACGATATCACATTTCCTATGTACACATTTCTTTTGTAATATTCATATTTATTAAACATTGTTGTCCAAATGTTTATGAAAAACAGGAGTTTCCTTTTTATTCGCTAATCGCTCAATGAACAAATGCTAACCAAATTTAATAACATGAAAAAATAAATCTACGTTTTTATTGTTACGCAACTTTTTTTCTGAGAACTCTAACGTGTGGAGGTTTCCTCATGTCGTTATCCTTCACCGTAAAGAGGTGCACTACAGAATTTAAATCCAAGGCCCCAGGAGTGAAACGCTGAATTTTAAACCTCTAGGCTATGGCTACGTAATTCTAGAATACAGTCGGTTACATATAAAAATTACTGAATTATTTAAGCATTTGTTTTGTAATCTCTATGCCTTCTACTTATTGTAGCATAATCATGACATATATAATGAAGAAAAATCCTTAACACATCTTGACTAACAACGAATACCTACAAAATGTCTCGTCTATGTTTTTAAATGTGTAAAACATGTTATCTTACGATTGTTAAAAAAGCTGTAGCATTCACAAAACGTAATTTTAGCCGGAACGAGCCCAACAGATGTTTTTATACAGATTAGAGACATATACGGGACCCCAAACGGCCGTGGCGTTTGGGTTCCGTGGGCAATAAAGTACGCATTACGCGGGTTGAGACCCACACACGCTAGAGGGGAGTTGGAGGAAACGAGAAAGTTTCTATTGTATTAGGCAGTAACATATGCTAACCGAACTAGTTCTGTAATTGTCTAGTTCGCCTGGTGATAACATTTACTTTTTTACATCGTGGTTGTGATTTGTTTCTGCTTAGAATAACGTTAACCTCGAAGTGAAGTACTCGGGTTTCAATCAAAACATGAACAAAAAAGCAATACAGACGATGTTCAATAGTTTAGTTTTTTTCTGAAATGACTGGTGTTTAATGGGTGTAACATTATGTACGTCCGTTAAAATATTGCAAAGACAAGCTAAGTTCAAGACAGCAGAATTGATATCCTCTAGAATAAAACGAAAGTGTAGTTGCTAGCGATTCATAAATATATAATTTTGGATTCTAATGCGCAATACAAAGTGATAGGGCGGAGACACGATCGCCTACAATACGTCGAATAGTGCATAAAATTACCTCATTTTTATAGAAAAGCGCATATATTTCTTCCATGTTACAGCCCTCCTTGTTACCCCACGCTAGCCAACTCCCAAAGGAGGCAACCCTCGTCGAGCTCGCGATGTAGGAGGACTAAAAGATTTTCCAAGGTGTATGGGGCATACAAAAATGCATTTACTTTTATTATTATTATTTATGTCACAGCAAGGCGCGGAGCGTACCAATTTGCCAACAATTTTATGAGTGCGCTTTAGTTTTATCGTCCCGGAATTCGATTGGTATGATTGGTATGGATTTTTTGCACTACGGATGGTGGAATTTTATTGCTCGAAATTTTTACGGTTTATATAGGTACAATGTTACATCCAGTAAGGGGAAGAAAAAGCCTTATTTAGAATTTAGCCCGTAATAGTTGAACATATTTTTCAATGTGTAATACATATGTGTTTAAGATTTTAGTAGCGTTTAACTTTTAACTTTAGTGTCTTAAGCATTGTTTTTAATGAGTTGTCACCGATTTGGTAGCGAAGTGGGAGAAAAATAAAGTGATCATTATTATTTATAATTGAGACATTAAACATACGTGAAGACTGTCTGGACAACACGGATTTTTGAGAGTTCATGCATATTTTTAATATGTAAATGTTCACTACTATATTTAAAATAAATGTATTACTGATATTTCACTACGTCGGGCCTGAGGCTCTCTCCCTTGTCTTGGGTGCAGAAGAAGCACGTCAGGCCTCTAAAGAAAGAGATATTTGGCACTAGATGCTCTCTGTCTAAAAACGTAACAACAAGCCTGCAATCTCCGAAGAGGTTCGCAGAGGAGTGTAGTACCCTCCTACGTTTCACCAGTTACGTTTATGTCCCACTATAGAATAGCTAGTGAGCCTATCGCCTAGCATCGGGTACAAATTCAGACTCCGAGTCAGTAGGTAGGTACTAGAAATTTCTACTAGAAAATCTGTTAGAAAAGTCCAAATAGTAACTGACTCGGGATTTGAACCCAGGACCTTTCGATTACCAGTCGCACTTGCTACCACTCAACCGACGAGGCTCTCTGCACATTTCGTAAAATACATGTTAATTTCTTTAATTACATTTTTTTTAACTTTTTTTGCACGCCCGAAATCTCACAGTCGGTTTGTATACAAGTAAAGCTTAAATCGTGTTACACAGCCAACGGAATAAACATTTTAAATGTTCTTCATAAAGTTATTTACATGAAAAAGACGACATGGGCCACAAGCCGACAGACTTATAAAATCTGTTTCTTGTTCCTACAGTGTGCGTAAGTACGAGTTTAGTTGAGGTATCTCATTTATAAATAAATGAACGCTAATAATGTTTACAATAAAAGCCTTATGAATGTAACAACTAGCTGTGTTAAACTTAGTTTTACATGATTAAATCGTGGAAAAAGAAAATTAGAAAGCATAGGACATGTGACAGTCTGTCAAGACACAAATGTACCTGATGTGGCCTGGCATTGTGAGGAGGAGGTCCGCCTACGCCGTGGTGATATACCATGTCGTGCTTCAGCTGCGGCAGCGGGGGTCCCTGCTGGGGCCCCGACTGGTGTTTGCTGATATCTACCGCCGCGAGCGCCTCCGCCCGACTGAGGAGACCGTCGTTGAGACCGCCGAATATATCACCCTAATTAACAGAAAGCATTTAAAAAAATGGTTAACATAAAGCTTAGATAATGTAAAATATTAATCAAATTGTTCTACACTAAACATACAAAACAGTACTTTTATCTAACTACCTATTCGATATTTCACAGCATGCAGCAAAATGTTGTTATACTGTTTTTTTATTATCTTTACACTCTTCCAAAGTTTATTAACACATGCGCAAGTACATTTAAGGACTTTTTATTAAATAACAATTTATCATCCTCTTAGAGTGATATATTATTGACCATATAAAGACAGTAAAAAGTTAATGTACAATAAACGTAACCAATGTGATGAATCCCTGAGTATGATGAAGGTCGTTCCGGTTGTTAGCGTGTTGGCAACAGATGAATATTTAAAACTGAACGGATAATTCTCCATCCATTTGAACTCGTTCGCATGAAGTGCAGAACAGTTTCATGTTCCGCATTTTGGTACGTACGAGTACTTGCGAGGATAGTGTTGGGCATAAATTAAATCTGCTTATTTTGCATTCTCTTTGACTAGTAAATACTTACGTAGTTAATTTGGCGAGTGTTAAAAGGATTCCGTGTGCCTACTAAAACAAAATTTGGTTTATAAAATTTAGCCATAACAAATACTAACACTAAAAGAGCCGGTTCAAAGGGGCAGCGCTAATTCGCGAGACGTAATACGTAGCCACATCAAATAGTCATGTCGGCTCAACCGACGGTTCGCGGACAGGGGTTTTTCCCGGATTACTTTAAATTATTTATGAGTGACTCTGACCTCGACTTCCTCCGTAACTCGTTACTCGGTTGCTCGGTTTACCCGGACCCACTCCGACAGATGCCTCGCGCGCGCCTTGACTCTCAAGCAGCCGGTTTTATAGAGCCAGGGACCACTTTTAAAGTGATAGTTTCTGTTTTCGATTTACCGGCGGTACCACACGTTTGCCGGTCTGGCCGACGTCCCCACTCAAATACGGCGTTTGAATCTAAATTGCGAATTCAAATTGATTTGTTTTTCTTTTACTAACAACAAAATAATTAAAATTAAAAATTATATACCAAATTCTAAAACATGTAATAATCATATAACGATTTACTAAGTGCCATCATTTCTAGGTATCCTTATATTTATATTAATCTACCGTAACTTGATTCATAAAATCGAAGGACAAACACAATCTGCACACGGGGCTAAGTGTGAATTACTGTCACTCGTCTTAATCCCAGACTCAATAAAAAAACTGCGACAATCAAGCGTGGGAATAAAAGTTTGTCCCTCCACCCTTCACAAATCATTAGCATCGAGTTACTCTTGCGAACTTAACCCCCGCTTGTATAATTGTAATTGCTAAACAATATGAGATACATAATAATTCGCCGGAGCGGCCCGGGAGCGCTCCGGATTGAGCGTGAAATTAGAACGAGTCATTTATCATTGTTCCGCCTACGCGCCTTTGCAGGTGCCATCGGTGATAATGGCGGTTTCAACTTTTAACAAAATCAAATTTAATTTATATTTTTATAATACGATTTGTTTCATGAAACTTTTTATTTTTGCCAACCTATCATTTAACTACGTAAATTAAGTCGACACATAGTATTGTGACATGATAAAAAAATTACAGATTCCATATAGGTACATAGATATAAATTAATTGCAAACACGCGTATGGATATAAAACCAGACAAAGTAAAACTATAATTTTAGAATCGATTGTTGCAATACTTTGACAGATATGTATCTACTCCGTTAAACCAACCTGCTGCTCGCTGTGAATCTGTAATATCATTTGGAAATTACATTCAGATACATCGAACAAACGTTACATAATTCATCACTGACGGATTACTTAAAAACCCCGTGGACGAACACCATGCAAAGCGAGCCGAAACAAGAGCACGCTTCTATCCCTAAAGCGGTGAAATAATCCATTACTATTATTACTCATCAACGTTCACATTTTAGGGTTAACTGGCGACATCTTCTGATCCCCTGATACATCTGTGCTGTAATGTCAGTATCAAGTGTCACAGAAACGTTAAGCCGAGGGTGAGGGCCCTTGCGCGATTAGACGGATACACCGAGACTATCGAATGCGGGAGCGTTTGAGTATGCTAGATAATTATTTAGCAACTCAAAATGTTAATAGACACCTCGACGTACTGAAAGGGCTACAGCGGCACCACCAAAGAGAATATAAGATTCCTGCTTAAGTTTTATGTAATTCGTGTCACTGATTTGCACAAGCGTCGAAAGAAACTTAGATCAATTTGAATGTATTTATTTATGTGCATTATTTATATAGTATTTTAAATTTATTATAATTACAAAAATTATACCATGTACTATGTAACATACTTAGAGCGATATTTGTTTGATAATGAAATTTAAACCATGAATTATAGGGGTTTAGTTTTCTTTGTATGAATGTCGTAAAACTTAGTGAACTGCTTTTGTTGACAACAAATGTCGGTTATATTAGAATATTTGAAATAAAAAATTCTTCTTTATTCACTGTACTTTCATGATCTTGCCTCTAACTAATCAACATCATTAGGGTTAGCTTTGTAATAAATTGATATTGATTTTTTGGGACAGGATTCGGACAAATATATTTTTATAAATAATGCAAATATCACAATACTACATAATGTTAGTTATTATCATAAAATATAACAGTATCATACCGGTTTTAAGAAACATAACGGTAGACGGATATGGGTAGGTATATTCTTTATGTAAAGAATGAAACACATATGTACCTATATCTATTAATAAAATTTATGATACTTATTTTTGTAATTTGTTTACGTTTATGCAAAAATATTTTCATTTATCCACAGCTACGATTATACGAAATCGGACTTAATTTCACTAATTGCTGATAAATTTTATTTAGTTTACTCGCCCTTAAAAGTCCCAATTTTATTATTACGGTTTATACCAATAAAGAGCATAATTATTTCATTGTTAGATATACATTTATTTAGGATTCTTTTTTGACGGTTGAAGAAATTTATTTATAGGGAAATAATGATTTTCTGTTTCTATTTCTAAAATATTTAATAACGTGTAGGTATAAGAACTAACCGTTTCGAAGAATCATCGTTGATTGCATACACAATCCGTAAATATATTAAAGATTTACAATGTTCGTGACTGACCACGTGTAATTATTATATTTCGTTATACATTTTGTAACTGTACGCGGTATGAGGAATCGCTGACATATCACGATATCGGGACGTTCCGTATTTGTTGAAATCCTTTCTACTCTTTCTACTTAAGTACGACCTATGTATATCAAAACCGCTATGTTAATTGTTAATATAGATTGTTCTGATTGAATACCCTATATCTTCTTCGTCGGCGTCATCACTTTGCTTGAAAACGTAACAAAAAATACTGTAAATACTGTTAGGTACATATTATTGATGGATATTTCATAAAAAAAAGAAAAGGGTAAAAAAATTA
>DWDV01000383.1:0-17355 GCA_018245615.1 Mimoniades ocyalus | reverse complement strand
AAAAAAATATTTGCTGAACCTCCTTCAACTAACCGCAAAATAGTCCGACCTTACCCCAACATACTCTACATAAACACCGTAGAACCGATCACCTTAACAGGGCGAAAATTGGGATGTTTCGTCATATATTGAGAAACGCCTATGTCCAGCAGTGCAATGCTAAAGATTCATATAATAATGATAATGATTGTGACGTAATGAAAGTTAAGCTTCGAGGAGCATAAGAAATATATTATTCTTATTATTTAACAAGATGCTCATATGATAAGAAGGCCCTATGTTCATTGATGGACTGTGATGGCTGACCATTTCCAATGAATATTACATTTCAGCACTTTTTTATGTCCAATGAACACCAATGAATTTAGCACAACTCGAGAAAACAATATACTAAAAATACCTTGAAATAACAGCGCATAAATTACTAGATATATTATAGATTGAGTGGATAAAATGTTTCATAGTGACACAATCAGTATATTGGGAAAGGAGAGAATTAAATTGTCGCTCCGATACGATGCAGCCTGCAGTTAACAACGCCCTGCGGGCGGTGCTGAACGTCCCTTGACATGGCCGCTTGGCGGAAATCAAGGTACTTTTGCCGTTATTCGATGTTGTTTGTATGAAATTGTTCTTTCGTTGTATATATCACTAAGTAGGTACTCATTCATGCCATTGATAGTTGCTTCATATGTTTTCGATTCATATCTCAATGCATTTACGTTACATGTTGACACATTATTTAGTAATGTTGCACATCATTATTAATTATTATTTGAATGTACTCATAAATGTGTTTTATTATCATTTGGTAAAGGCATAATAATTTAATTACTAGTGTTTACGCACGCTACGCTATACGATTTCCATACCATATAGAGCTTTTCAACTCTGAATCTGATCATCGTTTAATTTATAAAAGTTAGTTAAAATACATTCATAACATCTGCATCGTACCTCACTCGTATACAATACAAAATCGTTAATGGTACTGTTAGCAGCAAAATTTAATTTATAACATTTTTATTTTTCATAATTGGTGATGTAAAATATTCGTACGCCTTGCTAGATTAGATAATATCTATCATTTGTATGTGTATGTCATTGCGTAATATGGGTGCTGTGTTTTTACGAAAGGAATATTTTGGGCCTCTGTTTTTTTAATCAAATGGCAGTTAATGGATAAGAAATTTCTTGTACATATGTTAGTGTAATTATTTTCGAGTTAATACAAAGCGCGGGAAGAGCCCATAAATACATACTATGGAATAATAATGATTTTAATTAAGTATCCCTGATTCTGAAATTTGGATATGAAATTGTCAAATAAAAACAATTATAATAGATGTCATTGGCGCTAATTGTTTAACTGATTTAGAATTATTAAATCTCTATGAAATGGTTAACATATTTTCTACATTCAGAAAATAAGAATTATTGAAATAACACAATTTAAAAGTTTCTGATTATTTTTTTACAAAGGAATGGTTTCAAAGATGAGGAGGAAAATAATGAAATTAAATAAGTGAAGTATAGTGCTTTTAATGCTGTTCGAGTTCCGAGCGCCATATAACTAGAATAAAATGTAATGAAAACAAATAAACACGTATGTTTTATAAGATTTGAACCCTGAGAGTTAAAGCGAAAGGAGATTTCTTATCCATTGTACCAACAGAACAGGTGCCAGGGTCGATAATCCTGCACATGCGTTCTAACGTATTGCAACTAGCTCCGCGCCTCAGGAATATTGAGAACTTCTATGTATATCGTAAACACAGGATAGTGCATTGCATTGGTCGTTTACGCGATAGATGGAAGCACTGAGGTTGCAAGTCGTGCATCAAGTAGTACACAAATTCGCCACGACGCTTGTGTTGCTGCTTTACGGCTATAACACTACAAATATTCAGATTGTATAAGTACTTATTTAATTCTAGTAAAATAGTACTAAAATATTATAAAACGAGATGCAAAATACACATCGCAATTTATTAGAATTCCAAATTGCGACATACAATTTGGAGGGTTCTCTAAGATAAAAACCGACATTTAACTCATACTAATTATAACAATATTTGACTTTTCACTTAACATCACGCCTGTAATGTCCGAAGAGATAGGCAGAGAAATGTAGAACACTCCCACGTTTCACGAGTTATGTTTACTTCGCATTATGGAAAATGTGGTGAGGTTATCGTCATACACCGGACACGTTTCCAGACTATGAGCCACTACTAGAAAATGTAAAATAGAAAAATCCAATAGTCCCGAACAGCAGTCGCATTTCGGTCCGATCGAAACTCATCACAGCCCTTTGTGATTCAGCCCTCGTAATCCATTTTTTTGGAAAATATTACCAATTAAAAAAATGCAAAATCTTACTCTACGTTTCGCGATTGAGTCATTTGATTAATTTTATTGTCATAATGTTTTCAGATACCTAGTTCCCGTCAATAAGACCTGAGGATATCATCATAGCTTCAATGCACTGGTAATTATAATTATTATTGGGTAGTCTCTATTAACGTTTCGTTTCGTTTAAATTTATTTGTGAAACGTGGGAGTGTTCTACATTCCTCTGCCTACCTCTTCGGGGATTACAAGCGTGAAGTTACTTTACTTTAAATTTATTTAATTTAAGTTCAGTATAAGAAAGGACGATATCAATGCGCCTTGTACACCAACAACATACAGTTTACGTCCTTTCCAGTTCGTCCATCCGCATTTTATTTAACGCCTCGACCCGGGCGAAGCATCCTATCACCCAAAATTATTGCCAGAACGGAGGAGTGAGTATTACGTAAATACTTCGCACACGAAGGGGAGCAAGCATTATAGCGAATACTTTTAAAGTATGTTATAGAAACATGTTAGCTCTATACCTAATAGATGCTTTTGAGATAAATTACAAGAGATATTGCGTTACCACTAACGTTGTACTGTCTAGAAAAGTTTCTATGAAACGGCTTTTATGGAAACGAAATACACTTATAATGTCTGTTGTGATCGCTATTTCATATACTATCACCTTTATATACTAGAACATACATGTTTTATAAGTACCTTTACTTCTGCTGTTCTCATAAAGTCAAGTATGAGATGTGTACATGTAAGTTTGTATACATATAACCGTGAGAGCAATTTTCTTGTACAACCTAACAACGTGAAAAAACATTGTTTCTTTTTGCGCGTCTTTTGAAAATGCAACAAATGCCAATTTTTTATATGAATAAATTAACCCCGATTATCGTTAAAAGTAAACTACGATTTTACATAAGAATTTTATTAGCTTTTTGTCTACTTCGTTTACATGTATTTAAAATAATAACTTTAGGTATATAAGAAAATGAGATACCGTAGAATAAGCAAAGACTAGTATTTCTGTTTACTGGGGCAGAGTTTCCCTCGCGAGTGAGCGTCTGGCGCTGCCATTTACAAGTGTCTTGTCACTCCAGTCCGTGCTATTTGTATACCATGTTAAAACATCAACATATCGTATTTACATTCCCAAACGGTAATATACAAAATATCAGAATAATGAACTTAATAAAATGTAACGCAATAAAAATAACATTGGGGACATAACAATAAACATAAAGTAATTATTTAAATCAAGAATAGATAACTCATGCAAATGAATAAAAATGTTGATTTACGTACTAATTTCAAATAATACAATGTAATACAAATGTACGCTCTAAATAAATGACTTCGTATATTCACAGGTCATAGTAACATAAGTCACATATCGGCTGACATTACATGTTCAACAACACATCGGATGGAATTTGTGCAGTCACCCCAATAGAGTTTAAAGGTAGAGAGGAGTCGGCGCTTCCCTGTCACCTTGAAACCGGATGAGGCGGAATGCTGCGAAGTAAACTCGGATGTTTCGCTGAACAATTTTTCAAGGTCAGTCACGACATATTTGTGTGAATTACTTAGGTAATTATATACATTTATTCAAAATAATAACAATGATGTCCGTAATAATCATACATGTTAACACTATAACTACGAGTATGTGTAATGGAACAAACAAAACAACCAAACAGTAATGGAATTTAAATCCAGTTGCGGCTAATAATATTTAATGTTTAAATTATCCGTTTGAACGATTACACATTTCGATCTATAAATCACATATTTTAATAACCGTGCTGATAACTATAACAAATTAATTTTTGGTTTTAATCATTTATATTTTCTATGTACATTCATCTGTAGTTATTATTCTACGAGTAGAATAAAGTAAAGCTCTTTCAACCCTTTTCCACTACGCCATACAACAAAATGATAACGACTAACAATGGGGCTCTCCCCTGTGTTATCGTTTTGTTCTTGGCACGATGAATAAAATGTCGGCATGGGGTCAGATTCCGTAAATTGAAACAAAACACTCGCCGGTATTTCAATGGGGAGCCCGTGTGTTTCATAATTTTTCCTATGTATTGAACAGTATTCCATCTATGTGATGCCTGACTGCAAACTGTGTACGGTTTTAGTACATCTCACTAAGACAGTGTCATAAATGTTTGTTTACTACGAGAAATTACTACCTCGGTGTCCCGAATCCTGAACCAGGTACTATCGGATTTTCCTCACTTAGAATTACTAGTAGTAAGCTCGTAGTATGGTGTATGGAAATACCCTCACCCCCAATTCCATAATCGTAAGGTGAAACGTGGGAGTGTACTATACTCCTCTGCCTACCTCTTCGGGGATCACAGGGGTGATGTTACGTTAAATAATACAGAAAAATACGATTAGGGGCGTATGCAGTAGAGATGCACAATATGTAGTGACATCATTTCAGCTTCAGGATTTGATGAATATTGTAAAAAATAATTTTGTTTAATTTTGCAAACTACTGGCACTCTAGCGAATGTTGCTATAATGAGAGATTTTCTTTTAAAGCTCAAGTAGAAAGCACAGTGCCTGTCGATGCGGTTCGGATCCGTTTCGGTGCTAGAGTTTGATGTACGATGAGGAACTTGCATTTTTCTCGAAATACAGTTTTAGTTACATGTGTTTCAGATTACTTTCATATTGTGCCATTTTTGTGGACGCCGAATTAGTACCTACTCGTATGAGATGGTTTCTTTGATGGCGTGAGTGGGTACAATAACATTAATTGTGCTTAACAGTAGGTAACGAGTACGTACCGTCTGAATAGAGATCGATCAACATCTCTCTCATGCCCGCGTCTCTCAAATCTACTTCACCACTTGTGTCTATTAGTGTTTTTATTAAACATCTATGGTATTTTAATGAATTTTTACCCTCATTAAAATTATCTACTTATAAATTATGCTTTAGATTTTCGAAACGAATTCCAAATAAGGTTTACCATTTATTGATAACGGTTTTAGAACTGCATAGATTACTTCTTTATGTATCTATTTTAAGAAATTTAGCTTATTTTTTAATAGATTACACTAACTTCTATAGAACATATTACTATTATATGGCATCGGTGTTTTAAATATTAATATAGAAATTAAAAGGTGTATTTTCTGACATTTCAGCATAAAAGCGGGCAACAAGCGTGGAGGGATCAATATGTTAAAAATATACATCCATGTCAGTCAGCTACGCCATGAGCAGTCCTAGTTCCTCTAGCAGTCCAAGATATTCCTCGCTAAGAGTCTGGACCATATATCGTCGGTGGAAGTATGCAAATAGCCTAGCGATAAAACATAAAAATTTCAGTGAGTACCCTTGTGTAGATGGATCTTCATTGGAAACTGCTTTTTTATAGCTTTCGCAACAAACATTAAATTTACGACTCAGCTCACATCACTTACATTGTATCATTCACCTTGCGGATAAAAATATATTTCTATACATTTTATTATAAAGTGACGCCGGCCGGAGGGAATATGGTTATTATTAATATTTAATAATTACCAGACCCCTTCGTTGGTCGTATTGGTTGTAAGCGCGACTGCCGATTGGGAGATCCTGGGTTCAAATCCCCGGTCGGTCACTACTGGATTTTTCTATTTAGATTTTCTGGCTGTGGCTCGGAATCTGGAAATGTACCCGTTGTACGGCAATAAGCTCACCACTTATTCCGTAGTGGGACGTAAACATAAATGGTGAAACGTGAAAGTGTACTACACTCCTCTGCCTATCTCCTCGGGGATTACAGGCGCGATGTTACGTAAAAATTTGAGGTAAGAAAAATAATAAGTGATTTTGCATAAACGTTAATCTCGTAATGCACATTATGATAAGTGCACAGAGGATATGAACAAATATTGCTAAGACACGCAAGTACGTAGCTCTGAGGATTGCCTCAGTATTTACACTCTGCTCCAAGCATCATTCACTTGAAGTGCATCGCTTTGATATCCAATTGCAACTGCCAAGCATTCTAGGAAATGTTATATTTGTGAATGTCATAACGAAAATGTTCAGGCTTACATTCGTGATATTGGTACAGGATCCCTGGTACACTTTTCATCATTTATTACTAACAAGCTGATTTTTCGTGAGTTTCCTTCCTTCCTTTTGACTAGACGCCCAACTTTTTTCCTTACAGTAACGTTGGTAAATGGTAGCTAATAGGGTAGCGAGGATAAAGTATGTTGATTTGACGAATTTTAAAAATTTATTACTAACCGAAGTTTTCTTTGTTAATACCTGTACCTTCTATATGTATTGTGTTTTAAAGTAGTCATTTCATTCATGTTTCCACAACATTATCAGATACGTTACAAAAGCGGAAGCTGATGAATAATATCGTGAAAATTAGGTATTTTAGAGTTCATAAGAAATTAGTAGGTACGCACGAGGAAGATATAGAGTGGAGAATAAAAGTTGGTAATAAGGTGAATCGGGCGTTGTCTTCCTTTATCAGTAGCCGGAATTTATCCGAATAGTTTGGGCAAAGTATAAAGAATTGCTGTTTCTACCATTAATGTATGACAGAGGATATTGGGATGACTAAATGAAATTATAATGTGCGCTATAAAAAAGACAGCATTCGGATGTACGAATATGTGGAGTAAGAAAATGTCGTGCTAAAAAATAAGGATGTAGAAAGAATTAATGATAGCATTTTAACGAAACAGATTTATAAGGCGAGTTCTAATTACAGGATCGGAACGGACTGGGCCAAGCGTACGTGCCTCGATCAGATCGAAGACGCACTAAAAGGAGACGGTCAAGAGTGTGTTTAATACCGGGCAAAATGACAAGGTTAAAGTAGAACAGACTACAGAAGTTATCTTTGGACCGCATGCATTGGAGGTCATTATGCAATACGCACTGTAGGTAACATATGGATTGTGTATGTGCGTGTGTGTGTGCGTGTGTGTGCGTACGAGCGTGCGGGTGCATGTGTGTGTGCGTGGGTACTCTCACGCGTTTGTATGTGTGTGTGTGTGTGTGTGTGTTTGTATGTCATAGAGTAAGATGAATATCGCATGCCGTGCACACCCTGACCACCGCGATGTGAAAAAAATTATGCTCATCATCCCCACGCTGGGCATGCGGGTTGGGGATGGTTATTATATGCAAAGACTAAATTAATGGTAACATTTCTGTATGTCTCTCTTGTATGCTCTTTGGGTGAGGCCTATGTCCAGTAGTGGACTTAGACGGATTGATGATTATGACACATAAAAATTAATTTTAAAATGGCATAATAAGCGATACCTACACGTGCATGTAAGTACTAAGTAAGTAGTAAGTCAATCACCTAATTCATAGTTTTGAATCCCTTTAATAATTCTCGTTTTGATACCATTTCAGATTCAAATATGAAGCGATGAAAAAACACGCGCACACAGAAAACCTTTTCACTTATGTAATTGGATGGGACGTGGCTATATATGGTTATGTAATGAGATACAGATGAAATATACTAGTGTGAAGAAATTGAATTACATAAACATAAGGATCCTGCGTCTCGAATGCGTGGCAGAATTCACGAAATCCTATTCGGCATTTTATTTATGGGAAACGGTTGGCTGATGTTTAAAAAAATATAGAGTGCAGTAAATGGAAAACAACATGCTTTGTTAACACAACGATGAATAATCAAGATAATGACAATACTACGAGTATGTATAAAAGTTATCAAACTGATTGTAACATAAACGACAACCCAATGACAAAAATAAATCAACAAACAATATTTATAAAACAAAAAACTAATACCGATCTTCTACAATTCATTCATACTACATGTAGTAACAGATAAAACTGGACCAGTAATATGTAAAAAACTGAACTACAACGAATCACCCGTACTTGTAAACAGGAGACTGCTTATTGATGACGAACACCACATATTTATGTAAGTAACCGTATCAATGTTGTAAACGTTAACGTTGCAAAAACACGATCTGATATTTTTACTACGGTAGGTTAATACCATAATCACCTTAATAATCAGGTCTGTAATAAACGTGACATTCCTACATGGCACACATGTATATAAATATAATCCACACTTTTCAGTTAAATATATATTTACAACTTGTTTAACAACAGAAGGAGAACAGCTGTGCTATATCAGATAAAATATTACTTCTCAATCCGGATAGAGAGATTTGCTAGTAGTCAGTAGAATACTAATGTGTAAACCTTACGTGCTCTGTATATATTGTTATAGTAATAAAGAAAATTTTCAATTAGAGAAAATCTCTTTAGGAAGTTATCGAAATCAATAGTAAAACCACTTTCAATACAAAGGAAGCTTCGCAACGCGAACTGACACACCCGGAACTTAATTTTGTTGAGATCAAATGAAAAACCAATCGTTTTTATGAAATACATGCTGAGCTAAATTCTAGAGCAATCCCTGCAATTTCTGTTCCAATGTACTCGAGACGTGGTAGTCTAGACTTTTGGGATGGCAATAGACTCTTTTATCTGCTGCTCTTTTATCTTTTTACTGCTGGATTCGGAGGGCTTATGATAGAGAGGAGTGGCGTCTATTAGGGGAAACCTGTGTCTAACACTGGACCTCCAAAGGCTGATAATGATGATTTGCATTAATTAAGTGCTAATTAATTTCAGGAAGGAATATGAAGAACGAGTGCAGAATAGTCCGAATTTTAAAATTAACGAAACAAAGAAATAAATCTATGCAACCTACAAGACATGCGTAAGCACCTAAAGTGATGATAAGTGTTATTATGCGTACTTAATACTACACCAGTAACTACCTCATTGTGCTATTTTCCATGCGCATTTCAGGGGTCGACCGTTTCTGTCACCGCGAGCTTCAATGCGTCCGTGGCATGTCGAATGTCCAATTTCGAATAAGCAAAACAATCAATCATATTTCTTGCTCTGAACTATAATCATAATAATATAACAGTAAGTAATAATATTAATAAACTTAACGCTTGTAGTTGATATAAATTGCAGTAATAAATAGCAATAGTTATTCTGTGCTATAGCAGCGGCTATTCTGTGACAGCTGCTTCTTGTGTCCTGTTTATATGTATAACAAATTTGTAACATAACATTGTTGTCACTCTCACTTGCTAAACTTCAAGGTATTATAATCGAAATACTATACAATGACCGGAAATTTTAACGGGAAGAATAATTTGAAAAAGCCCGTTTGACGTAGGTACATCCAATATAGGTACTTATCTGTAAGCTGTACGGATTAATAGAAAGAACATGTCGAATATGTGATGGAACACGAATTTGCAATTGTTTGTTGAATTATTTGATACTCGCATTCATAAAACCTGGCGTCAGAGACTTACGTATCATTTAGTTCTATACCCGTATACATTACGTTATTCCAAAAACGTTCATATAATTTCTCCTTTCGATGCTTCGTAGATAACATTGATTTTCAATTTATATAAGTTCTCTAGTTTTTGGTTTTTCTCCACGTGATACTTCAATTTGTATGTATTAGGCGTTCATAACATTGGAAATGTATATACCTACATACATATGCTAACAATGACCGCAGTTCATTGTCTCAACTACGCACTAGATGTCGCTGTATACATTTTCACAGTACGCGATGTGCATACAGCTACGATGTTTATGAAGGATCGTATAAATATGTATGCTATTTACATCTAAAATAATAATCATTTGTATACTTGTAAGGATATCTTGCGTGCATCTGATCCTAAACTAATTTGTGTCTTTGCGATGGTAGCCATATAATTATGTATAGACATTTTTATGTAGAACGAGTGCACGTGTTCATCATACGAGTATTTTTATCTCGGTTGGTGATCGAATCCACTACTTCCACCATAACAGTCACATTCACTAACTACATAACTAACGAACCGATAATATAATCGATGATTTGCTTGAGAACTGAGAAAAAGAGAGGTAAATAAATGTTAAAATTATTTTAACATTAGTCTGGTTTTATATTTACAGCAGAAAATCTGCAGAGATTAAATTGCAAAAGTTACCAGATATGAGGAAAATTGGAAACTCCATGCTAAGCCATAATTTTCATTTTAGGCTCGACATGGCTCGTTATTGATCACTTTGTTGAAAAAATTAACATATTGTATGTTTGCAATAAATTTTTACTCAATACCATAATAACGATACGGAAATAATTGTTATTGTGCTATGAGGGTAGGTAGAGATTATGAATTTGCACTTGCCAGGGTGTAGGCAGACTTCTTTCTCCGTATTAAAGTCGTCATATATGCTTGTCTATTGAAGGAACTATTGATTTGGACTTCTTTTAAGACGTCGCCTATTTGATCCACTTATGTACGCCCAGGTACCTATACCTGTTCTGATTTCCAAATGCTAGTAAAATAAGGCAAAATTTAAATAACAAGGGGGTGGAAAATTTTTGAATGAAGAAGAAGGAAATGAGAACATTTTCAACCCGAAACGTGTCGACGATTACTATGTCGAGGAGCGCGTCACATCGCCCTAATGTCGTCTCACCGTGAGCGCCATTACTACAGCTATTCACGTCTACGTGGCTGCCATTAAATTACATATTTTGAACAGCATTAATTTTATGGAAAAAATCAGACCACATTCGATGCTTACCTTCGCTTCCGATCTACAAACATTACGCGATTAAGCTTCAATAGAGAAGACATATTACTTCTTAATAATGGGAATATAACCGAACCGTCGTCGTATGGAATACTAAAACATTATTGTGACGAGACTAATATATGAGAGGGCATAGCTGCTTCTAGTGGATATTTTCGACTGATGACATCCATATACATATGTACTTCACAAGCACTGTACGAATATTGATTAATAAATAAACAATCCAACTGATTAGATGGACAGTCCACCTGATTAATGTTGTGCGGATAATAGCTTTATTAAACGTAAACGTTTGCGTTTAGCTTTATTAGATGTGTTATAGATATTAGAATTGCACGCTAATGTTACATCATATGCGTGAAATTCTTACTTCTGGCACTCGTATCCTAACTTTTCATTACCTATTACACGTAGAAGAACAATACGTAAGCAGGTCCGCTGTATGGATTATCGTTAGTCGGAAATCGTAAAAGGTTTCCTTGCCACGGAGGGCATGTTAAGCCGTCGCCTACTACTTTGAGACCTATTAAACATCGTTCGGTAACTTTTGAACTGTTTGTTTTTTAGCCGATATGTGTATCGGACCCATTTCAGGACACTTATGAAGGAAAATCTAAAACTCCTCTAATACGCGTAACCTGAATAAATAGAATGAATGTATACTGATACATATATATTCATTCTAATATAAAACATAAAAGTCATGATTAAAATACTGACATCATTTTAAGTAAAAAAAAAACCATCTATCTACTCCAGTATTTAAGACGTTTGATATGTGAGCTATTAAGGACGACGTCTGTCTCAAGCGCAAATATAAAATAGCTTTAATTAAAATGAATGGCAGTTGTCACAGTACGCAAAGTAATACGCACTATGGAGCAAATGTACCACGAGACATTAACCCCATTATTGACGTAATATAAATTAACGTCTATATCACATTGCAGATGATATTAAAATATGTTTTATCGGATGCAGATGATATTAAAACATTGAATAGACACAGCTGAATGACCTGGTTGCCTACAGACAGCAGCATAGACGGTGCGAAAAGCGGTGTTCTGCGATCCCCATGCCGCATGGCCCGCTTGCAGATTAAGTAAAAGCACAACCCCTCAGCCGAGGCCTACGTCCGTCAGTAAACTGAAATGCTGATGAATAGACGACCGACGTAGATACAGAGACACTGAGGACGTATTAAATGGATGGCCGGTATGCGTACTCAACCGTTTCCGGATTCAAACGATAAGACGATTTGGGGAGTTTGTACATTGCACTAAAGTTACAGCCGCAGTTGTGGACCGTAGCGGCAACAATTGAATTCATTTACTATAAAATTCCCTCCGCTACACATAAATATTTCAACGTTACGTTCTGCATCGATAATGTAAAACAATACAATATAATAATAACGGTAAATCCTTTGCAAATCCTAATTACATGTATTCGTATAAAGCGTGAACAATTTATTAATTATATTGAATACGCAGTACGTCAACTTCATTAAATAGCTGAAATGAACTCCAAATTAAATAACCAACACGTGACATTTATAGTACTGTATGATAATAA
The DNA here is from genome assembly GCA_018245615.1 of Mimoniades ocyalus. Lineage (NCBI taxonomy): Eukaryota > Metazoa > Arthropoda > Insecta > Lepidoptera > Hesperiidae > Mimoniades > Mimoniades ocyalus. The sequence continues at coordinate 4,749 of DWDV01000383.1, read as the reverse complement.
TAAATCACGCGGGTAATTAACTTTAAAAATGGAACGTCAACAAAATTGAATACGATCGCGCGATTATTTCAATCCAAAATCGTTAAAATGTAAATGTTCTATCGCAGGGTTCGATGTTAATTATAATATTAGGTATACACTGCAATGGATATCAAGAGCCGATTTGGAAATAATTCAACCGAAATGCCTCACGGAACGTTACACATGCAGAGCGATGCGTCATGTATATCACATGAATGAATTCTTTCGTTCGTCATCGCAATTGAAAGCCACAGCGTTAATAGGGTACAATTAGTGTATTAAATTATATCCATCTTCATTTACTTACTATTCCATAATTTTTAAGTCACTAATTTACACGATTTACTTAATTAATGATTCTTTTCTTTCTAATTTGGTTCTAAACTTTGGTTTGTCTGGAAGAGATTGCTATATTAGTGATAATAACGCCTATTGTTGTTACCATCTTGTGTTGTTCTATTGTTTTTATTCTACGTAGTGTACCTACAAGAAAATGTGTATGTATTGTAACGTATTTAAATATTAATTAGTTCAGATATACACATGAGAGAAAAATGATAATTAGGTATATTTTGCCAGATAAATTCTTATATACCTACTTAATAATCATTATGTTTTAATAGAGAACAGCAGATAACGTAACCGGTGAGACGTGGAAGTGTACACTCCATTGCTCACCTCTTTGGGGATTACAGAGGTGATGTAACGTTTTGACGTTTTCGGCATCAGTATGTCGACAATGCGTCGATTGAACTGTGAACGTATTTAATCTGTTTAACACATGTGTTATATATAGGCATTGTGCTGGTAATTTCGAAACGTGGCGTCATATTGACGTTACATCGCCGTCAATTCTCGCGGAGTCCCCGAGTTTCGAACTCGGCGAGTTTGTTTCGCATTGAAGTTCATTGAAAAATATATGCCGTTTAGTAAATCCACATGACCGTAACCATTCCTTTTTTTCGCTCCGCTGTTGAACACGCGTCTTCTTACAGAATCAGAAGGGATAAGGCCACAGATTGTCAGACTGACCAAGTGTGGGTTAGCAGACTTATAGAGTGAATACATAAATTAGTAACTATTTAATACTCAACTCTACTTAGTATTCAGTAAATGCTAACGGTGACTGAAAAACTATTCTTTAAAATTGTGGTGTACTCAGTACTTTCTTAGTTTTATATTTTTATTAACAATCCAATAAAATATTGGTTTAGAATCAGATTAATAATGATACATAGTGTAATTTATTGCACGCTAGTGTGCCATCAAAACCCTCTTAATCATAATTCAGAGTAGAATTATTATATTATCGAAGTTCTGATTAGTGCGTTTGTAAAGTGTAGCATATTTTCAACATGTTATAACTGATATCTGTCATGATTATATTATAATGGTTACATTATATTTTCTTTTACATATATATTTTCTTTTTTAATTATAACACGTTGAGAGAATGGCTGATGAAAGAATGACGATAAAGATATGCAATGCGAATGTTGATGGACGCAGGTGCCGAGAGAAGCCAAAACTCACGTATCTAGACTAAATAAGTAAGGTTTTAACTGACGTGTATGTATGAATGTGTGTATGTATGAAGAGACTGATGAATGTGGACGAAGCATGACAGGTGTGCGAGAATAGAGATATTTGGCACTCTGTGCTCTCTGCTTACCTCGCAAGGTACCTGGCGTGAAGATATATATGTGCGTGAGTGTACAATGCTGGTATTCCCAGTTCGCTCTCGTGCTAACTTAATGATTTTATTACCATACAATAAGCATTGCAATGAAAGAACCCTGACAGCTCTCAGTGTATAAATATATACCGGCCTGCATTGCGTAGTTTCCTTATCCGCAATATAGGGATTATACTCGTACGCTCCGAAGCCAGATAGATTGTACAGGAATAAGGCACAATAAACCTGAAATCATAATAACCTTTCCCATTATTTGAAATTTAAACAACCGTATAGCATAATAGTTTTTTTTATTAGACCCCATCTAGTTCTAAAACAATATTAAAATGCTTGAGACTTTAAATACTTCGTTTTACCAACTTCACCGTTACACGGTTAAAATTTCTTAATAATAAAACTTTATGAGAATAAATTCCAAAAGCAAATAAATTTACTTGTACCTACAAAAAAAATTAAGTTTTTAAATTTAAAATTGCCTTAAAATTTAAAATCGTGTTGGTTGCAAGTGCGACGGCCGATCATGAGGTCCTGGGTTCAAATTACGGGTGTAGCACTACTAAATTTTTCTAATTTAGATTTTCTAGTTGTGGCTCGAAGTCTGGACATGTGCCAGATCTATGGCAATATGCTCAACACCTATTCCATAGTGGGACGTAAACGTAACTGGTGAATCGTGGGAGTGTTCTACATTAATCTGCCTACCTCTTCAGGGATTACAGACGTGACGTTACGTTTCAAATTTTTAAAATTGGACATGTGCCAGATCTATCGCAATATGCTCAACACGTATTCCATAGTGGGACGTAAACGTAACTGATGAATCGTGGGAGTGTTCTACATTAATCTGCCTACCTCTTCCGGGATTACAGACGTGACGTTACGTTTCAAATTTTTAAAATTTCTCTCTTTTAACACCACGTGGGTGACGCAATTATAATATTAATGATCGATAAATAGAATGGTAACGACGTGAATGTTACATAACACATAATTAGAGCCAATTAATTATTGGTCAACAAAAAAACAGGTTTTGTATGTAACATGAAAACTTTTGTCTAGTTATATTTCGAACAAGGATAAGGATAATAGAAATAAAATCAAAATGTTCCAAGTACTTATATTTTTTTTGTAATTCGATTTTTAAATATTTTAGAAAATTTCAATATTTATCGACAAAGTGAAGTTATTCCTCTATATAGCAATAATAAAATCTGGATAACCTTAAGATTTTCTTCTATATTTTGCTTCAGGGACGTCTCGTTGTAATATCCAACAATAATCCGCCAGCATACGTGGACTCCACTTGCCTTGATATCTTTTTTCTATAGTAGAAATATCTTGGTGGAATCTTTCACCGTATTCATCGCTAACGGCGCCCAGATTTTCAGGAAAGAAGTCTAAATGTGAATGTAGAAAATGTATTTTCAACGACATATTACACCCTACAGCCTTATATGTAGATAAAAGCTCCGCGACAATACTTTCATAGTCATTTGATCGGTGGTTTCCGAGAAAATTTTGTGTCACTTTCATGAAAGATTCCCAAGCTGATTTTTCCAAATCACTAAGTTTTTCTTTAAATATGTTATCTTTCATTAATTGCCTGATTTGAGGACCAATAAATTTAGGGAATTTTTCTTTTAAATATAAATACCATCACAATTCCTATCCATAGCTTTAACAAAATTTTTCATGAGCCCAAGTTTTATATGTAAAGGTGGTAGAAATATATCATTCGGCTGCACTAAAGGGGGATTTTTTATATTTTTTTGTCCTGGAGTAAGGGATTCCCGTTTAGGCCAGTCTTTCTTAACATAATGATTTTTTCGGTCTCTGATGTCCCACTCACAAATAAAACAACAGTATTTTGTGTATCCTAGTTGAAATCCTAATATTAGGGCAATTACCTTCAAATCTCCACAAACTTTCTAGTTGTGTCCGTTATATTGAATCTTTTCCAAGTTAAATTTAATAGTTTCATAAGACTCTTTCATATTAGAAGCCTCGCCCAGTGGTATAGAGGGAATATCTTCGCTGAGTTTTAAGAGTAATGTCTCCACATATATAACAAAACTTGTCAGGATAATTTATTCACTTTCTTGATATTGTATAAGAATCACTTAACTCAAAAAACAATAAACAAAACTACGCTCTTCAAATAGTAAATACTCCAAATGTGAAAATAAAACTAAAGCACGGTTGATCTTAAATTTTGTGGCTAGTAGCTGTAACACAAAAACAAGACCTGATGGAATCAAAGTAAATATTGTTTTTATATGAGGGTAGGTAGGTAATTCAAAATTAGTAAGCACCTGTCTTGTTACAAAGTTTTGTTGACCAGTGAGATGTGAGACCATTTGCGTGAGAAGTATGTATGTATTTTATTTGTGTTTCGGTGTAAAATTTTTAAAGACGGTAATCTGATTGGACAAATCCAGTATATGGTAACTGGATAGCTGATATACTCACATTACATAAGTATTTTTAAATTTCTCATAGTCTCTATACTGTTACTGTTGATAATATAAAAGAGACACACCTACTGACATTGTATTTGTAGTATCTTTTCTTTCTTTTCTTTTCGACCCTTTTATCGCTCCACTGCTGGAACATGGGTCTCCTCTCAGCATGAGAGGGGCAAGGCCATAGTCTGTAGTATGTACTATGAAAATACTGTATGTTTTGTTTGAATAGCTTTTCGCTCGTCGCGCGCGGTCGTACAAGCGGATCTGTAATGTGATTTGTTAGGATTCGTTGATGAAGTGCGGATATCCGATGTCAGCAGATACAAATTTGACGGAGCTATTTATATTATAAGTAAATAATCTATAGAAATAAACAATACTATTTTAAACGTAAGTGTACATAACAAACGTAACATTACGCCTGTAATCTCCGAAGAGGTAGGCCGAAGAACGTAGTACACTCCCAAGTTTCGGCAGTTACCTTTACGTAAGAAACATGGCATGTGGAACGAGCCTATTACCTTACACCGAGCACAAATGCTCAATCCGAGCCACTATTAGTAATTT
>DWDV01000382.1:0-17356 GCA_018245615.1 Mimoniades ocyalus | reverse complement strand
TAGCTCGCTGAAGTGGCAATGGGCTGGGCATGTTTGCCGAAGAACTGATAACCGGTGGAGTAGCCGAGTTCTGGAGTTGAGACCGCGGCTTGAACATAGTGTAGGACGCCCTCGGAACAGGTGGGATGATGACCTGCGAAAGGCTGCAGCCAAAAGCTGGATGCCGCGACAAGGCGCGATGGCGCTCTTTGAGGGAGGCCTTTGTCCAGCAATAGACTAACAAGGCAGTCCTTTATATTACAAAATATGAAATATATAATAAATCCGAAAACTCAATCCTCTAAGTTATTATCCGATATAATTTCGTACCAGCGTCGTTCGGCCACGTATCATTGCACCGCCATCGTAATTACTACGATCGCTTTGAAATTAATAGCTGCCACATTTATGTTACCGTTGGCGACAATGATATAAAGAGCAATAATTAATCTCGTATTAAGTTTCATTCGTCTCGTTTGTTCACTTGATTAATTGATTGTTTAAATATAACAATACATATTATATAAAAGTTGAATATGGATCTGCGGTTGGTTTGAGATGGATTTAGGCGGGAATCTGAGATCGTTTGCCAAGTTCAAATGTGTCAGAGTTTAAATTTCCACGCAATCACTTCCTGCCCCACTATCGAAAATATTTTTTCTTAAAAACACTCTTTTTTCTAGTCAGAAACGGGGACCGGGATTTGAATCGAAATTTCCCACATATACATATACATACATATGACTAAAGATACATATGACTAAAGATGAGACTTTATTAAGATAGAATACTTTATAGAGATAGAGTACTTACTAAAGATAGAGTATCCATTGCGTTTAAATATTTGCGATATATTCACCTACGGTTTGATATGTTGTTAAAGATAAGAAAAGAACGCAATTGTACGGCGCGAAGCCATCACGCCAATAAGTGGCCAAGTCAAAAGAAGCTCCTGTACAAGATTTGTGCACGACAGATACATTGCGTTGCCATGGTAACGTCGTGAAAGTTTCAACCTAACAGGCTTAAAGCTACGAAGAGTGGAAAATTCAGATGGGTGCCACACATTTCTGCAGCTGAACATTTTACGAACAGAATGATGTATCTTATAAATCTGACTATGAATCATATAAGTATAGCAGACGAAGACCAAATATGCGTTCGCTTCAACCATTTAATGCAATGAGAAAAGTGTTATCTTGTTTACTAAATTTATAGTGGAAACATAATATCCTCATATAATTTACAGTTTGCTGCCTTATTTGCTGTCAATGCTGAGAGAGGTTCAGTATTGTAACATATTCTTCATAACATTGTTTCGTCAACGAACAGTACGCACGTAATCCATTCAATCCTCGTACATTTGCATAATTGCCTTTGTGTTGTGGGTGCATCGTCAACACGCTTTGCACATTCGCGTTAAAAGTTCCACCTAGAGCCGCTTGATATTTCTGCAGCGGCTAATGTGGTCTTGTGACTAGGCGAATTAACTTCAAGTTCAAATTATTTGGTGATTTGAAGAAAATCAATGTTCTTTTGTTTACATGTTCATTATTTATTGTTTTCATCATGACTTTCGTTTTTAGGTAATTACTTGATATTATCGTACATCATGACGACTTAGTTTGTCTTCACTGTCTTCGTAATTATTGAAATTATGATGTCCAACAATGATTTAAATGAAAATGATCTGCAGAACCCGAATTTCTGGGCAAGTATGAAAAAAAGCAATATTTTTACGTTATATATTTTATTAATACCTGTTCTCCTAATTAGATAAAATCTTCACGCAGCTAGCAGTGACAAAAAGTTCTTAATAACAATACGGAATACTAAGAAGGTGATAAATTTTTATTCATAAAGCTAGAACCTCTCCCATTGGTATAAGTGGTTTATCGCGTACGAAGGTTATAAACATCAGAGAAATCGCTTAGAAATTGTTGGTTTTCAGAGTTCCTTTTATATCTTTATTAAGCACTCATTGCGTTTTAGCGTTCAGTTGCAGTAAAAGCTTTTGGTAATACACAGCACATAATAATAATATCTTGATACAGCTCACACAACCATCTGATCCTAAACTAAACAGATTCTGCGGTACGCTAACCAGACACCAGATAAACTGTTTGTATATAAATCATAAAATACATACTTATCTGATAATTATACACTCAGATACAAAACGAAAATATGTTCTTATCACACAAATATTTACACCGGGGGACCAGACTTATAAGCCCCGGATCTGCAGTCAGGGTGACTAACCACTTGACGAAAATATTGTCTCGTCTCATTGATCACTTTCAACTGCTGATCGTGATCATATTCTGTCGCCGACGCTTAATTCGCAATCGTTCGAGTGTTGTATTTACATAATTGGATCCAATTCGTGCTCCGGCGCACTGCTTGGTAGCGATCGCGCTCTGCATACTTATGTGCATGCTATGATAATTCTTCGACTGGAATTTATTCCATTAAGTTGGAATTTACTCTGAATTGTATTTTGTCGCCAGATAATTTATTTCGACTCTCTCATCGACTCTCTGACTGCCTTGTTGTTCGTGTTGGTTGCAAGTGCGAATGCGGTTTGGGTGGTCCTGGGTTCAATTCCTGGGTCTTGCACTAATAAATTTTTCTAATTTAGATTTTCTACTAATGGCTCAGAGTCTGGATATGCGCCTGGTGTATGGCATTAGGCTCACCACCTATTTCATAGTGGGACGTAAACGTAACTGGTGAAACTTGGGAGTGTTCTACATTCCTTTGCCGACCTCATCGGGGATTACAGGCTTGATGTTACGTTTTATAATTTATTTCATTATTATCATTCTTGTTCTTGTCATTTTGCCTAAAATAATCTATGCGCGAAGTCTTTTTAACAAAAGACTTCGTAGATGCTGGATATTTTTTCCAGATAGCCAAAATTTTACTATCCTAATCCTCAAAATTCAACCCAATGTACCATATTTGAAATATACAGCGATGTCATACATATTATTAATATGAATGTAAGATTATCTTCTTTGCTTAAAAAAGCAGTCTTATAATTGCCAAGACCTTTTTCCGATTTCAGCGGTTTTTTCTATTACTTTGTTGTGTCTCGACAGATCAGCCCATTATAATCATCTTTGCCTTCTTTTTAAATACTGCCTTGATTTAGTTCTAACCAGTTTTGACCAGATATTGTTGCTATTATATCGTGTACTAACCGGTTGATGATACTGACCAGCGGGATGCGTGTCAGGTGCAAATAAATCTCTTTAAGGATCACGATAATCTTGTCGTCGATCGACTGTTACATTGAAAAAGAAATTACAAGTTAGTCTTATGTCAATCGCACTAATGCAACTCGTGCAAAAATTACAATAACATTTGAATATAGAACCATTAAACAACAATAACCGTTAGTATTTGTGTTAATCGTCATTCAGTATTTAAATATTAGTAAGCATATTTCGAATATCGAATGCTTTCCCACCTATGACTCACATCGAGGCAGACGAAGTTGAAATTATTTTAAAATTATGTATCCAGCGTAAATCATCACATTATACTACAATATAATGTAATTAGCTTCGAATCTGTTTCGTATTGCAACATACCTGATCTATTTGATTTGCCATATTACATATTTACCTTAACGCCTGTATTCGTATATGTAGTGTAGTAGTAGTAGTCGTCCCGTTGGTGCAGTGGTTAGTGAACCTGAATGTTGCGCCGGGGGTCGTGGGTTCGATTCCCACCCACCCAAATATTTGTGTGATGAGCACAAGTATTTGTTCTGTGTCTGGGTGTAAAAAAAAATATCTATTTAAGTATATATTTATATGTATAGGTATATGTAGTTTATCAGCCATTTGGTTACCACTTACCATACCACAAGCTCTCTTGACGGTTAGTTTGGGATCAGATGGCCGTGTGTGGAGATGTCCCGAGATATTTATTTATTTATATGTCGAGCTCAAATCCATTCTCCGATGTACTACTAAAAATTTTAAGTAAGAAAAATCTGATAGTACTCAACCCGGAAATTCAGCGGATGACTTAGATAGAGATAGAGACTTAGACAGAGAGACTTATATAGACCGACTTAGACAAACAGAGAGACCTAGATCAACAGTCTCGCTTGCAATATCTCGACTAACGAGTCGTTTAAATTATTGAAATCCAATATCTTATGTTAAGTAACCAGTTGCATACCTTCCAATCGTATTAAAATGTGTCAACGATTACATTTCTACTTTCTTTTATTACGTACCGAGTCAAAAAGAAAATATTTAATTAGGATAAGTTAGTTACGACAGAAACAAAGGGCATATGAAGTAACATTTATAACATCGGAGTTCGTATATTTAGAAATACGATGTGCTTTATTACATAATATAGTTCCAGAAATATGTGCGGGGCTATACTATAATAGTGTTATTAATCTTAGGTCGTGATCGCGTCGCAATGTTATAATTCGCCTGCCTACGTACACTGACACTCCTTCAGTGTTCTTGACTTTAAATGTCTCGAATCGCGAACGCTTTCCTTGTGTCAACCTTACGGCTATTATAATAAATGTCTTTTTCGAACGTCTCACCAATTCAGGATAAGGAAGGTAATGTAATGGTCGGCAGCAACCATATACGTCCGGAACGGTGAAGGGAGGCGATGTGCATTAAAATGAGCCGGCGTGCATATGAATTGTTGGTAGGCCTAAAGAAAGTTCGAGAATTTTAATAATTGTAATGGTATACTCAGGGACAAAGTTTGAAATGTTACGCAGTTATTAATAATACAATACGATTGAAGTAGGGAACATATTGTGAGGAATCCTGCACACCTTTGACTATTTCACCATGTTCTCTAAAGAGTGTGAGGTTCTGTCAATGCGCATTGACTAGCGTTTCGAGCTCATAGCTTGAAATTTTCTGAACGCTAAAAAGGGGTTTATAATGATAATATGATAATAGAATAAAGCGAGTAAGCGTATGTAGTTTAAACGTTTGGAAGTACTACTCCGAAGATACCTATTTATTTATAATCAATAAAAAAATCTATATAAATATATATTTATATGTATAAACATATGCAATTTATCAGCTGTTTGGTTACCAGAACTCATTGTATGCTTAGTTTGAGATCAGAAGGCCGTGTGTGAGATGTTAAAAAAAATTGGGCATTGTTTTTGTGCTATATAAGATATATATGACTTGAATATCTTCACTTATTATAAAGAAATAAATTAATCCGTATATCCTGGCGAGAAGTGCGCCCAACAGTGAATGCTACACTACAGGCACACGGAGTAAATGAATGGTGACGAATTATGTGGCTCATTAGAATTGGTCATATGTTTTAGTGTATGCATAGTTGAAACTTACGGCCGATAGCGTTTCCGCTGCTGCCAGAAACATTCGGATCAACGCGTTAAGCATTGCCATTCTAAATAGGTCAAATTTAATAAACGTTTTACGCCTGTAATCCTCGAAGAGGTTGGCAGAGGAGTGTAGTACACTCCCACGTTTCACCAGTTATGATTACGTCCCGCGATGGCATAAAGGGTGAGCCTATTGCCATACACTGGGCACATATCTGGTCTTGGAAAATATTAAATTTGATAATTTATCAATTTGTATTGTCATAAAACAAATTTACAATTCTTAGCACTAAGCTGGACCCTATATTCAGAAATACATATTTTGCAAATTGTATTCACGTCAAAAATTGAATGAAAAAATGAAATATTATGTATAAAAAATACTATCAAATGAAAAAACTATCATTACGCAGTGAATAACATTGTTGCCCGGTGTATGGCAATAGGCTCACCACCTACTCCATATTGGGACGTAAAAGTAACTGATGAACCGTGGGAGTATTCCGCATTCCTCTGCCTACCTCTTCGGGGATTACAGGCGTGATGTTACTTTTTTAATAACATTGTTTTGTTTATCACTTTATGTTTAAAATGTTTTACTTTAATGTTTACTAATAATTCGAATTAATGCACTCATAAAATTACTTGAGACAACTTCAAATACGACCGTCTGATCCCAAACTTCTCAAAGCTTGCTATTATAACTAGACACCTGATAAACTACATAATATACAGTTCCAAAATCGTATCTATATAGATATTTCACACCCAAACAAATAATAAACACTCATTCTCATTAAACAAATATTCGTCATATGTGGGAATCAAACCCACAGTCACTGAATCTACGGATCAAATACTACGAGTAACATACTGACCACATAAAGCAATATACCTTGTGGTGGATAAAACTGTCTATCGTTCCAATTTCCCTAAAGATTCCACATGCAATTGATGTAAAATATTGTCGCTAGGCACATTTTGAATTAATTTGTTTATCTTGTTATTGGATTATTCTAGATGGTGGGACGTAAACGTACCTGATGAGACGTGGGAGTGTACTAATCTCCTCTGCTTACCTCTTGAACGATTACAAACGAGGTGTTTAGTTTTATTTTAAATAATGTAATTAATTTCAATTGTAATTAATCTGGTAATCTTCTGCAGATAAACCATTGTATCAAAGTACACTCGGATCAACAACCATTAGTCATGTTTGAGAGAATAAGCATTGATATTAGATGCCATGTTGTGATTTGTGTGAGTCACGTGTTTGTACATTGTATTTACGAGTACATGTGGATATCAATGTTGGAAGAGAGAAATAATTCTGCGTCGGATTTTTATGTTTTTGTGTCTGGGCATTTTGGATATCTTCCTACAATTCATACAGACCTCATTCATACAGACCCTAAAAGAGTAAAAGAATTTATGCTAATTAAGTACATTTCTATGACGTAAACTCACCAAAAATTCTTTCGAAACTAGACCTTATACATTATCAATTTTTCACGATTCTAAAATTTTCTATTTCATCGTAACAAATCAACAATATGTGCCGTGAAACACATATATATATATATATATATATAATAGAGATAAATAAATCAAAATTATTTTACACATATATGTACGTACATTCATTCTTAGCCATCGCGTCCGTGACCATGCATTGGCGAGCCAACAGCCCCACAACAAACATAATTTCCGTTACGTGTTCAAAACACCGTTTCGAATCCATTTTTAAACTCGGAAGCTTTGCGAATTTTATACTAGTGCATATCTGTTTTGTGTTGATATAATTCTTTTACAGAGCTCGTTTCGTACGTAACGCCCCGCTCGGCCTCCAAAATCTCGAGTGCATGGCTCGGCTAGTACTTCAGTGAGATAATATCTCGTATTAAGTGTCTTTGCAAGCTGTTTGCGTGTTTGGCGTTTTTGAATATGATGATCTATGACTATAATGCAAGCTTAATCTTTTTATCTTGGACACTACTCGTGAGACTGTTCTCATATCAAGCAACGACCATCACGCCATCACTAAAGGCTTATTAGGTATATCGCGCTTGCTAAGTACGAATTCACAAATATCCATACATTTCAGAGAAAATTTCGGAGAGTTTTCTTCCATCGTTATAGTATGTGATATTTTCTTTCGAAAGCAAATGTAACATTGTTAAATTAGAAATATATGCTAGGGGATGGATTCGGAAACCGTGCCCGGCAATGGAAGGAAAAATCCACTGAGCTGTTTGTGCTTTATAATAACACCTAATCGTATGTTTTTATTATCGTTCATTTCGGTTTTATTTTGAATTATTAAGGTGGTTTAATATAAGATTGTTTCCTTTTTTATGAGGGTATTAATTCGACTTTAACGACTCGCAACAAATTAATATTGTATGCACGAAACCGGTTTTTTTTTCTTAATATTACATCTAGAGTATTTATATTTTAAATCAGTCTTATCAACTCATTATAAGTTTTTTTGTATGTGAGATTCTAAAGAGTTTTTTGAAAATTATTCCATTACCTATTACTAGTACAGTGTTTGTCTCGCGTAATTTAGATTTTTACAATATTCTTAATTCTATTACTGATATTTATCTGCGTGTAAATAAGTATTTATTCGTAATATTAACACTGCCTTTTTTGGATTTAACAAATTGTCCCGCCATAATTCTTAGTTGATTGTTAGAGCTGGCACGCCACTGGGCATTATGTCCAACCTTTAACCTAGCTTCAGGTTTAACATTGCTTACAGTGCACTACGCGCTGGGCATTGAATCACATGGACGGAGATTAAGAGATTATAGTTATATTACATATTATTGTAAGCCAATTATAGAGTAGCGGTTTCGATTTCAGCCTTTCAATCGACGCTCTAGGAATCGAATCCATGCAAGCACCACTGACTTTGTAAATATTATACTTTTTGACTGCCTCGCTAGTCGCGTGGTTGTGAGCGCGGCTGCCGATCGAGAGGTCCTGGGCTCAAATCCTGGATTCTGGAATCAAATCAGAGCGTGTATCCATACTCCGTGTATGGCAATAGGCTCACCACCCATTCCAATGTGGTATATAAACGTAACTGGTGAATCATCGGAATGTACTGTACTCCACTGCCCAGCTCTTCGAGGATTACAAGTGTGATGTTCCGCTGTAAGCGAGCTATCAAGACTAAATTTTACTTGCTATGAAGGTGAAGGAAAACATTAAAAATCCTCTACACACTGCAGAAATCTCTATAGTGTTCTTCTAGGTGAAGTGTGCATGTGTGTGCGACAAATCAAGGTTTAGCCTGCCAATCCACACTGGGCGAGCGCAGAAGACTATGGTCTTAAATCTTTACATTATGAACGGTGACTCGTTTCCAATTGTGGCGCATTACAAGAATTGACGATGAGCTGAACATAGTCGTTTCACAGCTCGCAAGTATACGTGGTTGAAAGTGGACAGTACAGTACAGAGGTACAATGCAGAAAAGATAATAGCTGTAGCGCTGTATAGGAAGAGATTTATAATAACCTACAAAGAAGACGGTAACATACATCCATTTTTGTCTTCTGTCTACTGCCGTACTCGTGTCAGTAGTACATTCTTGAATTATATTAAAAAAATTACGATTCTTGGTCGTGCTCGTCATTAAACTGTAGTAGCGCAGTAAAAGATTGGGCGGTCACGTAATTCTACCATCGGTTTAATGGTGGCATGAGAAACCAAAATTCTGATATTTCCTTTATAGATCCATAAAATTCCACTCCACTATCCCGACCTTGGTTCGATTGCATTCAAATTGCTCATCCGGATTGGTCGTTTGATTGGCGTTTGACATATTTCTCGTGTCTGATTGGTCAATTAGGGCTCAAATCTGTTTTATTGCCGGCGCAACGAGAGGGGTCAAGTGCGGTCCGGGACAGTTCAATTGAATGTCTGTCGTTTTTGTATTTTTTAACAATGAGAACGCTAGGATTGGCGGCGATTCTAATTGAGCTATTCAAGAGTTGCATAGCGTTATCGTCATTTGTTATCACTAGTCATTATGTTCTTCAATGGTCCTTGATATTGTTTTATCCTTCACTGTTCTACAAATCACGAACTCATAAAACGATCATATTTTTTTATTATATCTTTACAAAATACATGATAATGAAAAATAAATGATGTGGTATTCTCATTACAAAGGATTGAGTTAACATAGTATATTTTTGTATGTTGATAATTTGTATATGTTCCTATTACAGCGTTCCTCGTATGCGGCCGACCGATGATCCTAATCAATGTGCTATGCAAGGACCGGCTGAGTGAGGGAGACAGCGCGAGAATGAAAGAGATAGCTGATCTCGCTTTGGCCACGAAGCTGCAGCTGGCTTTCATGGGAGAGTTCTACAGATGGGAGAATATTATGTGTAAGTGGTTTATCGAGCTATATTTTAAAATAAGTTTTATGAGTTTTAAACATTACAGTCTTCCCTGTACAGTATGTCCTGGGTTGTACTGCCCAAGCAATCACCTTTCTATCTAGTATCAGATAGCCTGCATGCCTCACATTGTATCACTCGCATCAATTGGATCCTTGACAGCGCCGGCCTTCGCAGTGGGCCTTTACGTGCCTATAGTGCCCTATATAACCCTTGATATAAAACTTTCATAACTGTATTAAAGACAGGCCGCGGTTTGCTTTTAATTTGCTCTGACACCCCATTAGGTCTGCATAGTTCTATACGTGTTTCTAATGCCCTTTAAGTAGGTCTTCTTTATACGAAATGTTAAAAGATTCCTTCTAGAGGGGCGCTGCATTGTACACTTCTTTTATGCTGCTAACACCAGAACGTGGCAGTGTTGACATAATATTAGTCGGTATTGTATGACTGTCATGCCTTTTTACTATAAAAATGTCCAAATAGTCATTCGGTATTTTCAATGTAAAGATAAATATCTTCTTATAAATATGGTGAGTTCTGATTAATAAGACAGATCCTAAAGATAATGATTACTCGGTTTATATGTATAAACGCCTTCTGAATATTCCAACAATGCGAAATATTTTAATGTTAAACTAGTGAAACATTCTTCATTCTACATTCCTCTGCCTTCGTCTTCGGGGATTTCAGGTGTGATGTTACGTTTTTTTATAATGGTTAGATTCAAAGTAAAGGGTTGGCAAACGAAAATCTTGCATGTATGGCATATTGTTAGAATCAACTATATACAAAGCTTTTTTAAATGGTTAACCTATTAGGTTATGGTTAGGCTATTGACCTGTCAGACGTACGAATTAATAAATTCCCTTTATGCAGTAACAGGGCGTATTTAATTTAATTTGAAGCGCACTAACTATAGTGTCACATTCATTTATATATCCTTGAAACGGACTAATGTTATGAAATTCAATTGGGTCCATTATAACGACCTCGTCTTTCGATATGAATTTGAAAGTTTTGGACTATATCGACATGACAAAAAACGACTTTCAACCACATGCAATTCAATTGGCACTCGATATTGGTAATGACGATCTCGGCATCCGATCGCCCATTGGCCCATCGCCGCTTGCACAATTAGAGCCATTCGACACTCGATTGTTCCTCTGTTGGCCACTCGAGCGTATTCGTTATCTGATATCAATCGATTTCCGTATTTGTCGGTTGAAAAATTGATGCTGACTTTGAAAGATTCAATTGTCACTAACTGAGCAGTTTTCTGAATTTTGGAATTAGGTATTCAGTACTATTTTTTTATTTAATTCGTTCCTTCCTTGTAGGGTACTTTCTTTGAGATCTTGCCGGACTTAAAATGTATATATACCTTGTGAGGTCCTTGGGTTCATTTCAGAATTTCATTCTCTTATAAAATTGCAGAATAAAAAGTCGTAGCGAGTCGGTACTAGTCTAAACCTTACAATATATTTTATAAATCTAGTAACATGAAAAGGGCTATAAAAAGTCATTTAAATGTCTAATAAATAAAAATTATAATTTTTATAGGTATTTGCTCTACTATTCCGCATTTAAAAGTTGTTAAATTATAGTTTACGTAACGGAAATTTCTATTCCATGGAAATTTATTCATTCCATTTGCATAAAGTTCAATAATGTTCAGTTCTATTAAAACAATCAGTCTGTATTTAGACACATTTAATCTTCTACAGTTGCAGTGCCTCTGATGACAGTTTGAAGTATTTGTTTATTCATATAAACGTCATTTAGTTTCCATCATGAATCATTTTATCGTTTCATTGTTTATTGCGGATCTCCTCTCATAATAGGGAGAATTAAGGCCGCAGTCGGCCAGGTTAGTCAAGTGCGAATTGACAGACTTCACACACCATAGGAAAACTTTAAGGTATCCAGGTTTTTCGCGATGTTGACTTTCCCCTTTACGCAAAATTATATTTACGTCGTCGGTGTCGTTAGAGGCGACTAAGCAAGTCGCTGGCAGATCCCGACGTGGCGCTTCCTGCCTAGGTACAGTTAAATGCCCTGGCCTCCTATGGGCAGCAGCGTTTGTGATGCAAAGGCTGTGGAGGTCTATGTCCAGCAATGGACTGGAATAGGCTGATGATGATAACGATTATTTTCTGTAAAACGATTGACGCATCAATTCCAATAAATCAGAAATATCACTTGACATGAATCAGTATTCATTTTAGTTTTTTCTGCGTCTTCTTACAAATTGTGTAAAAAGAAATGTTCGTTAGATATAAAGAAATTTACATGCTATTCTTGTAAGTCAAAGGATTGGCGTGCTGACATTCACTCTACCAAGTGTTTCTTAAGTGGTGACTTGTCTCCGATAAATATCTATAGTACATATTCTATACTAATTCTGGAAGCACTGAACTCACTATCTTAGATTAGTCACATATGCTTAGGCGTCGGTTCTTAACGTGTGGATCGCTTGCTCACTCGAAAGAATTATATGTATACCTACATAAGCATGCATTTAATTATTTTAATGTCGTTGTTTTCTTACCTCGCTTCGATTTTTGTACATTCATTTTTGTATGTTTTCGTATATTACTCATAAGTATTTTCATGTCCGTGTTAGTACCCATCATTAATAAAATTCATATAATAATAATGTCTTACATAACTTACCCATGGAAATTTATTCTAAATCTAGACGGAGTCTATGCTCTAGCGACCAGGTGACTCATTAAAATATACCTTTAAATTTCTAAATGATTACTTTATCAGACAATTTTACAGTCAGATACAAAACAAATAATCGTTCTCAACACAAATTGTTATCCTAAGTGGGTATCGAACCCACATCACCCGACTCACCAGTTAGATTCATTGAACCAATCGACTAACAATACGTCTGAACGCGTATTTTTTGCTTAAACCTACTCGTGGTCTAGACAACAGTCTTTGTGGAAATGTTCGCGATCTTCGGACTGCGCTGTGGGCCAGAGTTTAAGAGTCAGCGGCGAGTAATTAGACGCTGATAGCAATGTGACTAATTTAATATGAATCCTATACCGTTGCATAACATTTTTCTTGACTTATTTTTTGATTCTTCGGCGGGCTCATATGTATGTGGATATATAATTTTTCCTTTTCATATTTGATTCTTGTTTCGCTTATATTTTTGCGTGTTGTGGTATTGGGTGTTGTCGTCCACTGTTGGCTCGTCTTGCTTTCAATGCTCGACTAGTCAATGTTGCATCATCTTCAATACAACAGCAATTTAACTGTAATTTTAGAATTATTCTTAATAACGTGGATGGATGAACACATGGATCACATCAATAACATTATTTGTAACTTAACGTTTCTCACGAAACATATGTTTTGGTATTGATTGCATTGTCTATCCCTCTCGTCCTTGGGATATTCTCAGTGTGATAGAAAAGTACAGAACTATTAGCTAATCAAGATTCTTATTCTAGTTTTTCTTCTAGATAATTATAACCTACTGAAGTCGTTTCTTTATTTATTACAAGTGTCATCCTTGTTATAATGTCGTGCAACTTTCAAGGTTGATTTTATTAATTAATTTTCATTTTACATTTAATGATTATCTGTATTGATGATTTCCTCGCCTTGATTATCTCTCTGTGAGGAACTATCATGAACATTGATTCCATTGCTATTTACTATTAATAAACTATGCACGTTCGTATATTTTTATGTCTGTGTCTAGTGGATTAAAAGTTCGCCTCGATGTGTGTGAAATTTCACGATTCCTACGGGATTCTGACATATCAAAAAAAAATTAATGTTTAATTCGGTCTAAAGATAAACGCTAAACCTTTTTTAATTTTCTCCATACACGAATTGAAATTGTTAAGATTATAGTATTCTTTCAATTGTTTTCAGGAGAATACTTTTAATCGCAGTCCAAGCACACAATAAAGTCACGGGTGGAAGCTAGATATTATTGCACAACAATATTTTGGGTTGCGTCAAAACGGCTGATTTTTATTGACTTTTGTATTGATGATTGAATAGGATTAGTAAGTTTTTTTTTGATACCATGATACGTTTTCAAAAAGCACAAAATAAAATTATTGTACAAATAATATAAATTTAAAATATACAAAATTTTAACGATCACGTGATCGTAGAATCGACCAATACTGGCCAATGACACGAGTGTCAAAGAATGTGCGTCCGTGTGTCTCGTATTTACATTTCATGTTACAATTACAACATATGTATGTGTCAGTTTTAAATAATTCACAAATATTGTTATTAAATATTTCGTATATTGACACGTTCTGACAAATATTGTTCACAACATAGTACTATGGAATTTCTCACAGGGTAAATGTAAATACTTAATGCAACTCGTTTCAAAATAATCATACCTTTCGATGTATTGCAATTTTGCAATAGCACTTTATTCTCATTACGTCAATCAGGCAACGTAGACTTGTTTTTGTGTGTGAATTGAGACTTAAATATTATTCGGCGTTTATACTCGCCAACATTCATGTACAATAACGAATTGGATGATTTTGATTTATATTTTCTATCAATCCTTTTTCATCATTATCCTCTCTCAGCCCACGGCTGGACATAGGCCTCTCCCAAGGAGCGTCATCGCGCCCTCCTCCTTTGTCTCAATTATCCTCCGCTTGTCGCATCTAGCTTCTATCTGCAGCCATTCTCAGATCGGCATCCCACCTGGCTGGAGGGCGTCCTACACTAGGTTTGCCGAGCCGTGGTCTCCACTCCAGAACTCGCCTACTCCACCGGTTATCAGTTCTTCGGCAAACATGCCCAGCCCATTGCCACTTCAGCGAGCTAATCCTTTCAGCTATGTCGATGACTCTGGCTCTCTGCCGGATAGTATCATTAAGCTCCTATCCTTACCATAGCTCGCTGATCGACCTTCAACTGGTGGACTAGGCGCACTGCGAGCGTCCACGTTCAGCTCCGTATGTCATTATAATATAATATAATATTATTATGTCGTATTATCGTACGGTAATTGAAAATAAATTATCGATTGTCAATGTTTACTTGTAATCTCAATCAGATTTGGAATCTATTAGACCCTATTGGAATTGCGCGCGGTGTTAACCTAATATGACGCCTGTTGTCTCAAAAGATGTAGGTAGAAAAGTGTACTACATATATAACTAGTACGATAATTTCT
This sequence comes from Mimoniades ocyalus, assembly GCA_018245615.1. NCBI lineage: Eukaryota > Metazoa > Arthropoda > Insecta > Lepidoptera > Hesperiidae > Mimoniades > Mimoniades ocyalus. The sequence goes on along the minus strand of DWDV01000382.1, from coordinate 2,403 downwards.
CTGGTGTTATTAACCACGTAATTGCTAACTTGCTATGATTTCTCTTCATCGCTACATCGACCACAACCCTTGCCGCGCGTTCGCGATCTACATGTCTCTCGCAGTTATTATTCTTATTATATTACCATCACGCTACGACCATCACGGGGTAGGCAGTCCTGTCTAGATCGTGATAAAAGTATATTTTTTTTATTATCGGTTATTAGTTTCACTCGCCCTCGTGTCAAGTGTGAGTGCAGGCACATTGACCTACTTCGTCAGCGGACACGCGACGGCGGCCTTCGGAGCAGCGCCCGAGTGTCTCGCGTCGATGTTATTTTTCATAACCTCCGCACTTCGGACTATACCTACTCTTTTGTAACAGCACGCGCTAATCGCCTCACTTATCTATATCCTGATAGATTTGGGTAATATGTTATTATTGTTACGCCATTTGGTATGTGTAAAGAGAATATTATAGAAGTTGCGGTTGTGAATGTTATAAGACAATCGGACTAATCAGTCCGTCTGAGAATTCAAGTAGTGTATCTGTTTAATAAAGATTTCACGTTTGAACTAATGTGTTAATAAAAATAATTTTGACACCTGATAATTAAATAAAATTAAAAATCACTGTATAAATAGCCTGTTTACCTTTATATATATACTAATAAAATGAATACCTTTCATGTTTCCAGCACTTCAGAATTGTCAACCGCTGCTGACGGAGGATACCTCCACCACGGTGGACGCGAACGCGGAAAGTCAGAGCTGCATCCTCTGTCCGGGTACTAAAGTTACGAGCAACTTCAACGGGTATTCCGGTGTTGTTAAATCCGGGTTGAGCCATCTAGCCATCCCGCGGGGCTGGTCCTGGGGAGGCCCCGCGTCCCCTTACTGTCCTGTTTGGGCGGAGCTCAACTTACCCGATTGACGAACGGCTAATATTCGTAGTAGAAAACCCAATCGCGCTCCGACCATCATTATCATATTCTATTTTTTGATCCATCACCGCCATCTTATTTTTATGTGACCATAAGCATTGTCAGTACATATATTGTTTCTTGTATTATTTTGATGTGAAATGAATTTTTTCAAATGAATTTATTTCAGCTTCTCTTTTAAGACGTTTTAATTTTTAGTGATGGGTTGTTTATACTTATCGATGTGTTGCAATTAAAAAATTATTTATTTGATGTAATTTTAATGTTGAATCATATCTCTGTATATACTCGTATGAGGGGCGAATTATATGCCTTCTTTTATATTATCGACATTCGAATAATTCTTCTGATCAATCATTAAGTTCTCCGAGAGTATGTAGATTGTTATAATCAGAATATCGTGTAATTTAATTAAAAAATGCTTACACTTATAATTGTATTTAGAAATGTTGACCAAAAGATATCTTATGAAATATCATTATATAAGTACATATATGTAGTGTGGCAAAAGTGCTATTAATAGATATATTATATAACGCCTTATATATTTGCTCCCTATGATATTAATTTAAAAATAAAGCGTTTCCAAATCTATGCTTATTTGTCGATTGTGCACCTCGATGATTGTGCTCTTATTCTTACATTTACTCTTAATACAATGTTTAATAGATTTTAATGTTAAATAAATGAAACTTAACTTTCACATTACCCTATAGTCCAAATCTGCCATATTTTCTCCTTTTACAAAAGTTCTACTTCTATCCCCTATAGGTAAGAGTATGCGGCCAAATATACAAATAAGCTGTCAGATAATGCAACTTTAAAAGAATTTTAAAACTAAGCACCTTGTTTTATAATATAATCGTCCTGTATATTCTCACATACTACTAATAATTTTCGATTTATGATAATATCAACCATAGACGCTTCCATTTTGAATTATCGATGACAGTACGATAGCAAAAAAATTTAAATATTCTTAATTCCGTATACAAGTTAATTTCGTTGCTGCTCGTCGTGTGTACATCACTAGCAGAAAATGTTAGAAGAAGAAAAAGCAATGAGAATTCAATTATTTTCTTACCATTGACGCTTTGGTGGTTTTTTAACGTCCAATTGAATGTATTATTTGATATGTCCAACTATTGTATAGGACGATACCAATACAGAGTACCTGATACGGACTTCCCTATTAGTGAATATGGAATGTATTATTTTTCGCGAATGAAGTTCAAAATAATGTTATGAAATCTTGGAAACGTCTACATTAATCGGTCGATCGATCAGTCCCAACCCTTCCTACAAAACTCACTTTAATTACAAACAGTATTGTAAATAACGCTAGTACGCTATATACATACGTATGTAATAGTGATGTAACGACTATTCGCATTCGCGAATATTCACAAATTTTTGCATATTCGCATTCGCAAAATTTCTGTGAATGTTTTGCGAATATGAGTATCAGAAAAAAGGCTAA
>DWDV01000381.1:0-17361 GCA_018245615.1 Mimoniades ocyalus | reverse complement strand
AGTGTAGAATCCATTTACACATTTAACTTGATACATTGACGTCCCTCTATGGGATATCTTTTGCCATACACCGGGCACAAATCCAGCGTCCAAGCCGCTAATTTGCATTTAAACGATTATTTTAAATTAACTTTATTAACGATATTATAAAACTACCAGTCATTACTTGCGTTTTCATCATAAACAATGTAATCGGGTCACCAATAAGTTTAAACGCAAATGAAAAAATAATGATATTAATTTTTCAAACTACAATCACGATTAGTCGGCATTTTATTAAGTCAAATCCTCCCATAACAACATGTATTCAATCGGTCTATTATACTGAAAAAAAAAACTTTAAAACTATAAACCCACCAATACTGTTTTTTACTGCTTAATATTGACAAATACATATATGCATACTTTGCGGCGATCAATACTTTTGGACATCTAAAGTATAACCATGGGTCTGGATTCCGCTCTCGCGCTGGCCATTGGACTATTACAACGATGTCACACCGAGCAACTCAACACATAACACCTGTTGCTTGGCTTTTATCCAATTGTCACAAGTAATTTTCTGCTCTCTCGCATTTTATTGGCATGCGGTGACGTTTAAAAAATGTGGAATGTTAAAAAAATATCACATACGTACATGACATATCGGGGCAGAGTAAGAATACGTCCTCCGAGATACAGGGTGTCGTAAGAGGTGACTAAACTCGGCGCCGGCAGATCGCGGTATGGAGCAGTCTGCCTAGGCACAGCTACATGACCTGGCCGCCAGTGAGCAGCAGCATAGGCCATGCGAGAAGGTGTGCTTTGGGGACCTCCACCCGCACGCCCAGCGAGGGGATTATGCGCATAACCCCTCAAGGGAGGGCCATATCCAGCAGTGGACTGCAGCGGGCTGATGATAATGATGATGACATTTTCATGTTAACGACTATATCAAGACACAACCTTGAACCTATTCCATGCTCATCCGCTGTTCCGTGGTGCAACTTGCAACATGCAACAACATACAGTCGTGATGTTATGCGGCAAACTTGAAAACAATTATAATTGTAACGAAAATTGCATATTTAGGGTTGCAGGGTTGCGTTGGGTTGAGATGAGCGTCGCTGTTTGGATTTACCTTTTAACTGCTTGAAAAATTCTCAACTGACTTATAAGATATCCAAATGGATCCGAAATTTCACCAGTAGGAAAAAATCCATTCCAAAACGATTCCATCAACACGTACATCAGTGATTCCACAACAAATCCATTTCCATAACAGACATGTACAAGTGGGAACACAGTGAGCCACCTCGATTTTACGAAGAACACACAAATATTCGGTTCGTATATCCGTCGAAGCGTCTCCTTAACTAAATTTATGTGACAGCGGCTACATTAGAGGTGTGATGGAAACAAGCAGGTGGGTTGACGTCACGTGCCAGTGGTACTCAACCTGTGGCATGCGCGTAATTCCCTATCCCCCACCCCTCCCCTCAAAGCTAACTATTTCGATGAAAGTTATTAGCGTCCATTCAATTTGTAGGTTCATAATAATATCTTCGGATATCTCCACAGTCCAAATACGGCCATCTGAAGTAAGCGTTAAGAGAGCTTGTGTTATGGTAAACAGATAATGTATTTTATATGATATCAATATTTTTTTACATCCAAACGCAGAAGAAATTAGTGTACTCATTACATTGGTGAGAATTGAACTCATGACCGCCGGCTCAGCAGTCAAATTCACTAACCACTGGGCTAAGGGACATGTCAAAATCAGATAAAACAGGTATATGAGTACAATTAACTTTTTTTCCGACTGCCTGACAAATATAAAGAAATGACCGTAAAACTTCCAAAAGGACACATTCACGATCAACTTATGCCACAGCTCCGTTAATTTTCAGTGCAGCCCAAAGTCGCCTAGCTTAGACTAGTAATGGCACATAACATCAATATGACATATAAAAACTTACAAATTTTGTCTTGCACAAAAATCAACGTTACGTAACGTAAAATCACGCCCGAAGAGGTAGGCAGAGAAATGTAGTACAATCCCACTAAAAATTATGCTACGAGTATGTTAATAAAAGTACATACAACACTAAACTTGTTGTAAATCAATGCGATACTAGGTCAGACCCTAATATGGATGTAGTATTTTGTTAACAATGTATCTGTGTAGATTAATATAATGATGTAGATTGGATATGTCTCGTGCATACGCATGTGTGCGTGCGTCCGCACCCGTGCGTGCATATACCTACATATGTACGTGGCCGTGTGAGACTATAAACGAATGTAATAATAATAATAATAATAAGAATATTCAGACATTTCACGGAACGTGGAGACACGCGTAGCACTATTTAGTAGAAGAATGAGCACTTAATATTATGGGTGGTGTTAGTATCTTTAGACTTTTGATGTTATTGTACAGACATAACTGACCAAACAGCAGTCATGTTTAGTGCTAAAGCTCTTCTTTACTGTTTCTATGTTGTATGTACCGACTGTTCGTCTAGATTGTCTAGATTATCATCTCATTCATTCTGAACAGAAAGATAGTTATAGAATTCATGGTTACTATGAAAATGCATGAAGTTCTTTAAAAACGAAATAAATTATTTTAATTTACAACAAAATGGCTTGCCTATTTCATGTTGAAATTTATTGTTAGTAGAATCCTATATATTTTTATAACAAAACTGGAAACATGAATGCTGACCAATGGGAAAGTAATTTGAACACCTCTGACTGATTGTGTTTACTGGTTCTGAGTAAAAATGTCAAGTTTACGTATGAATGTTACTGATACGTGTATAGCGACCGAGCCGGACACAGGTCGCTTTGGTGAAACAATAATGAAGAATTCTCCAACTCTCAATAAACATTCCAAGGATAAAACGTGGTGAAAGGTTTTATTTGAGAATAGAAAGTGAGTAGAGTAGAAGCGACTCTTGATGATAAATCGTTTGTATAGTAGTAATTTGAATAAAGAAAATGATAATATTTGTTCAATTGGCTCAGCTGTTTCCGAGGCGCGGGTTCTGGATTCATATTCTAGTAAACTAGGTCTAAAAATTATTAGTACCTATAGATCAGTATTTGGACTTTGGGAAATTAAAAAATTTGCGTTAATATGTTTGCCAGAAACACATAATGGCAAAGGAAATTCTACTTTAAAAAAACCTTGAATAAAACAATTAATTCTACAATAAAGAATAGTATTTAAATAAATAATACTCCAAAGCACTGCGGTTTTATACTTTGCCGTTTGAAATTATGAGTTTTTTTTATTAAATATCACTCGTTACAACTGTGAACGAAAGAATCGTAAGAAAACCGACACAACTTTGAATATACATATAGAATTTTCTATTAGACGAGTAAAGCCTGCCGATCCACGATCGGCCACCGTTGAGGACTACGGCTATAATGCGTCTCATTCAAAAAAGAAGATCCTTGATCCAACAACAAAACGATAAAAGAGATCATCATGATAATGATGACGATAAGTATTCAATTATAAAATACCAAATTTCTGTTAAAAACCGCTGTTCAATTCCCAAAGGTGATTTATTAAAAACCTTTAAAATGCTCACACGAGTATAAGAGATGAGTATTATAAGTGTATACTAATATTTACAAGTGCAATCGTATGTACATATTCGTACTCGTACTTATAGCCATGAAGTCGTTGACCCTAACGATCGAAAGATCCGTTTTGGCGCCATCAATGAATCATTCTCTTTTTAGTAGGTACTAAATTAAAATCAATTATATGATACGTGCATATACATATAATACCGAATATATATACATGTATGTTCAAACAAACACAATCTCACATGGTCTGGCAAAAGTGTTGCGTTTGATTCCAAAACAACAGCACGTACGAAAAACGTCAGATGCATTTACGTCACTATTTGCGTCAAAAACAAAATGGCGCCAGAGTTTTACGCTGATGAGAAGGAATAGATTTTTACTGAAGCCATATTCCACTAAACTTTTGCTTTGAAGTAAGATTAATATAAACTTAAATCGATGCCCAGACAATATACGTAGGTACATATGTATATTGTATGTATCAGCTTTTCTTCGTCAAATCTGTTTTATTATACATTATATTATATATTATTGTAGCTATATTACATTAATAAATAATCTATACTTTGATGTAACATACGTAAGCAAGTATTTAAGATACTGGCCATAGGTATGGAAATGGGAAATGGGAACACTAAGGTACTCTTACATTTCCATTGATGCTTATTGCAATTCATTTTTATTAATGTGCGAGATGATGTAGCAAATTTTTTGTGTTTTTGGAAGCGACTGCCAAATATAAGAAAATTTCACAACCGATCGTATGAAGTAAATGATAATAATAAGTATAATTCTAGCACCCGTTGCTCGCTGCCTAACCCATCAAAACGGTGTGATGATATTATAACGAGAATGAACAAAATCAACGCTGGAAAGCGCTATGTACTCATATTGTCTGAAAACCAATCTAAGGTCAGTAATGGATGCCTTATTCTGAGACCGTATGAGATTTCCTTTTATATTAGAAAGTACTCCTTCCTTACATTTCCTTTAAGACTTCATTTTAATTAAAAAGTGATGTTCTGACGTTTACAGACCTAAACGGTTAGTAGAATTAGAAGCTGCTTTAAAGTTTTTAGTAGTGAAATAGACTAAACATGTGATGTATTGGTACTCAGAATGAATGAGTGAAACATATGGTACAACTAAATTACTATTTCTCGTAGACTGCTTCGTTTGTATACAAATCCCGGGTCCTTGTCCTAAGTACAATTGGATTTTTCTAATGTATATTTTCTAGCAGTGACCCGGAGTTTCGATGTGTACGCGGTGTACGGCAATAGGCCTATTCCACGTATTGTAACGTAAACGTACGAGTAACTGGTGAACCGTGGAACTGTACTACACTCCTCTGCCTATCTCTTCGGCTATTATAGGCGTGATGTTACGTTAGATTAGTTCTCGTAAACTCAATTAAAGTTAGCATTACTGCTACTAAACAGATTTGTAAGCTAAACATTTGTATCTCTAGTTTGTAATCGTAGAAATCATTAGGCTCGATTCAAACGAACGCGTTCACGTCAATTTATTTCGTTTTAACTTGTTTTTTAGTCATTTGTTTGATATTTCCTGTGATATAGGATGTCTGTGATATAGGTGTCTGGATATAGTAATATCTATAAGTACATTACTGGAAATGTAGATACCATTATTAGCTATCACGTGACATTAATATAGGTTTTTCCTTGGGATTAGTTAGCCATTTAAATATTATCCCAAGTTAATATGACATCACGCCTGTATTTCCTTGAAGAGGTAGGCAGAAGAGTGTTATATTCCCACAATTCATTAATTGTCTGAAAATATTATTATTCTTATACAAATAGAAGCACTACCATAGAAACACTACCATAGAAACACTTACGATGCGTATTGTCGAATTGTGACCTTTTGAAAACAGGAACACTTCATTTTAATTATTACCTAATTGTTTATTTAGTAAAAATTTCTACTGCTTAATTCTCGTACGTGGCTCATTAATTACAAAGCGACGTTAATCAGATTACATTATTACATATACCTACTCGTATATTATTAATTATTGCGTATTAGTGATTATCACACAACGAACAAAAACTCTACTACTAAAAATATTGTACATTAATGTTGAGTTGTACCTATTAGGAATACAACCAGTAAATTATAGACGAGTTACTGCAATGATAAAACAAATCGTTAAAGTATGAATTTAACTAGATTACATTTTCAGTAAACTTAGATCCACGATCTTCTAAGTGCCAAAACATAATATTTGTCGATAGTCCAGCGGAGACCTTAGCGGACGTTCTGAGAACGTGGGGCGAAACGCACGTGGTTTATGGCTGACGCAGATCTACGTTTGACTTTAACTACTCGAGCAACATTTTACACAAGTCTACATATATCTATTCCTGTACTTGGCAGGTTTATTGGTTTCGGAAAAACGAGGAAGCTTCCAGAAGGTGTAGATATCACCGTACATTGCAAACAACGTTTTGTGTCCCTCTAAGTAGTATTGTGAGTAAGCGGAAAATTAATGGAAATTGTCATGTGAGAAATACTGAACATGTAACTTTAGCAATGATTGTCTATTCTTAAGTGTGCAGAAAATTTGCATGAATTGTCTAAATTGTCAACTGACTTTAATGCAGACAACTAAGTCTCAGACGGCTATTAGTTTCGCTCAGATTCAAGGAAACTTTGAACAATAAATGTCGCTTAAAGTATAATTTGGCTATCGCAAAGAGCATTGGGTTAGCTATATTATATGCATTGTAAAAAGGTAATGATTTTCTAGTAGAAATTTCCAATAATGTCTAGGAGTATGGATTTGTGCCGGTGTATGGCAATTGGTACATCCTCTAATTCTAATCCACAGTGGACATAAGTGCCTACCTTACCTTTTTCTTTCTATAAAAGCTTCGGCTTACATATTATTTGCAAATATCTAAAACGTAGTGAATGAAGATTTCGCTGTTGACTTAGAAAAAAAAGCTTTGGGTGCAAATATTTTGGATTATACTTTTTCAGTTGTTAATGTTAGTACAGAAATATGTTGTCACTCCTAAATAATTAGTTGTCACCATGGAATCCCTCTAAACCGTAATTAATTAAAAAAAACGGATTATAATTATTCTTCTTAACGTAGATATGATATCCTACTGATATAAGGAAATCTAAATTCTAAATGAAACAATACAAACATAAGTATAATTTTATATTAATCATTTTGATACAACAACGTTATCATGTTAATCTACAGTTCGGTGAATTTTTGTCTCATTCTCAAGGACACGATTAGTAAATGAGGTATTGTGCTAAAATAACAAAGCTTTGTCTCAGTAACGTAGCCACATGTTGCAGTCGAGTCGATAGCCGGCGGCGATCTCTGTACGAACACAGATGAGACCTTTGCTATGATAATTACTTTAGAATTATTGCTACACACATTTATCCAAGAAAAACGTAAATGTATTTACGTACAATGTAATATCACGCATGATATCCCCGTAGATGTAGACAGAGGAGTGTAGCACACTCCCACGTTTTAGCAGTTTCGGTTTGGTCCCACTATGGAATAGGTGGTGAGCCTATAACGTGTATACTTACGAGTACATACGCATTTAGTAAAAGCTGTTAGTTTAATATTACAAACAGACAGTCCTGTTTTATTTATCTGTATAGATTTATCTTGCAATTTATAACGGTATTTTGTGAAAGTTTTTGATATTGTGAATTTCCAAATTAAAAATCGTGTAAGTAAATGATTGAATAAAATAATAAATACCTAATAAAATAAAATAAAGTGCCCTTAACATGGCACCGCGTATTGGCAAAAGATATTTGTACAATTTTAGTGTAATTAAACCACCAATCCTTTTGATTCAAAGCCGGATTGCGTCTCAATTTAGGCCTTTTGTCAAGTTCACCGCACAAACAATGTAATTGAGCGTTATTCGCGCAGACATTCATTGCAAAATCATCATGGCGGCGAGGAAAGAATTCCTAATAAAGAAATAAATTGGAACCCTGACACACGAGTGGAGGAATTCTATTGGCAGACTAGGGATCGCCGGCGGCGTCGTGCAAAGAAAATGATGTAATAATTCACTGTAACTCTTAGGGTTCAATAAATAGGTACGCAAATAATAAGAGTATTAGCTGGTAATTATTATAAGTTTATGGCCCGCGTTATCGGGTAAATGAGGTGAAGTTACTTTGAACCATATGAAATATCGTTCCTCCTGAAGACAAGGCTGTACTAACATGAGTTTGCAGATGTGTATGTAATGTATGGAACAGGCAACTTGAAACTATTCCTTGACACAGTACGTCCAGAATAATGCTTCGTTTTTGAAAAGCTTAAAAACGTTATAAAGATGATAGCCTAATACGTTCATAAAGAGGATTTTATGTGAATTCTAAAGAGTTCTCTCTGAAATGTTTGATAAATGAGCTCTGTTAACATACAAGAAATATAAAAGAGAGTATAATGAAAATAGAATATAATGAAAACAGAAATTTGGGACGGCAAGGCACATTGTATACAGGTATTTAAAGTTAGATGTACATGTAATATACGAATGGACGCATAGAAATCTTTGTACCCCTTTGTAAAATATTGTGGTGTGGCGGATTGATCGAGAGATCCTTGGTTCGAATCCCGCGTTGGGTTCTATTGGATCGTACTGGCTTGAAATTTTGTAGTAGTAACTCGCAATTTGAATTTATGGCAAGTGTATGGCATTAGACTCACCGCATATTCCATGATCGGACGTGGACGTAACTAATGAAACGTACCTACTATGTAGTTGTGTACAGTGCTACGCTCTTCTGCCTACGTCTCGGGGATTACAGGCGTGATATTGCAACTTGTAAGATTGGTTACTACGTATATAATACACATAGGTACAATATTAGCGAAGTAATCAACGTAAAATAATATACAGTTTAAAGTCGACGAGCTTTATCCTGTGCCCGCCTCCTACACATGTTTTATTATATTAATACCGAACACGTGACTGGCTCTCTTATATCCCGTTATATTTATTCGTAACGCAATTTGAGTATTTTGAAAACAGAAGGCTTGTGTTTTATCAAATCCGATAATACTGCCGCTTATGTAATAGTCGCAACTGAGCCATGTTTCTTTATATATAGGTAACTGTATACATTTAAAATATTATTCAAAATTCGCTTTTTTTAATTAGTTATAACATCGTGCGGTGTGTTAAAATAAATTAGACTAAGTATATCGTTACGTTGCGAAAATGTATGTCTCATTTACTCCATAAAAAAATATTTTTTTTTCCTCAATATTTTCATTCATAAATGGTAACAACACTGACTTAGATGGAAAATAGCTTATGTTATAAATTACATACAATATCTTACAGCGTCAGTAATAGCGTAACATATTCTGCGAAATTACTTCCTCGCGGGATTTTACAGCAGTTGTCGGTCCCAGATGGGGAATAAAACTGGAGTAATAATCGACGAAGGTAATAAACAACGTTTAATATGAAGATCTCTGCTCTTAGTCCTGACTCTGCATTGAAACTTCATAATTAATTGCAAGCTATAATTAAGTCTTCTGTTTCTTGAATACATTAAATAACCGTTGACAAATTATACTATCTAAGAAATCAATGTTTCACTCGTATTGATAATTATGCTTTCATTTTCATTTGGATAGGAAACTCCCGTGTATATCTGTATTCCTGAAATTGGTTTACGCCTTTAAAAGTCTTGTGTGTACACCTTTTAATATATGAGACAGCTAAAAGTGTCTCTCGAGTAAATAATAAAGCCATCAAGTGGTATGTTTACGGGCGACACTTGCCCTGGAACCCTATTAACCCAGTCGGGGCATTGGTCAAGGTGCAAGTGATTTATCTGACATACTTCGCTATAAAATCTAACACGGCAATCCTTTTAACTTGTGGTACTTGTGACAAGAGCACTGCAGTCTACACATACTTACCACAAATTGTAGTTTATGTAATATTACGTTTTCAACGACTTTAACGAACTTGGATTTTTTATATGAAAAACATTTTTTTTTTCAAATGGTTTGATGACAGCTGTCAAACGTGTTAATAACCTTTGAACTTTTGTAAATCGAATATTAATGCACGAAGTCGTATTGAGTGTTATCAATCCGCCACTCGGCTAACGTGTCAGAATATGGCCTTAAACATTCCAATTCTGATAATAGGCCTGTAACCCACAGTGGAAATCCATACATCTAATTAAAACCTCTATTTCAAATATAATTTTGGAACATACGCCTACGCTGTATAATAAAAAAATTAATGAAAACAATCCCGAACCTAAACGGAAACAATTCGTGACTGAAATTCTTAAAACGTATATTCGGAATACGTTTCAAAGGGATATTGATATGAGGATGCACGTTTCCTTACAAATATTTACATGGACCCTTATCCGGGATTATGATGTTTTTTCATATATTCCATATAAAGGGTTTTGACTGCCACGGGACATTAATATGAATGTGGTCTAATAAAAGTTTATTGAACAGATTTCTTTATGTACCTACAGTGACATATGGTTGCAGCAGTCACAGGCACCTGGCCGCTGCCGCCCGGGGACAGCTGCAACTAGTCTCGAACAGGACTGCCATCGTCATCCTCAGTCACTGCCATCATTTTTGATATAAGTTGTTATTTAGTTGATATAAGTTGTTAATCGTTCATAGTTTTAATACGATCGATATAATATAATCGGTATTAATATAATCGATTAGGTCGATCGATATTTTACTACCTCGTTGGCGAGGTGGTTGCATGCGCGACTGCTTATCGAAAGGTTTTAGGTACGATTCCCTGGTTGGGTGCTATTTGATTTTTCTAACTAAGGAGTACAATATCTAGTAGTAAATCTGAGTCAATATTTGTTCCCAGTATGTGGCATTAGGCTCAGCTCCTAATCCATAGTGGGGCACAGATTTTGACAGGTGGATCGTGAGAGTGTACCACACTCCTTTGCTTATCCCTTCCGGAACTACAGGCGTGAAGATATTAGAATAGATCGTTTGTATTATTCTATTATTATTACAGTGATAACGTAATTAACGTTATCACTGTACTAATAATTTACGTTAACTAATAACAAGTAACATTAAGTAATACGTTGCGTTACGATAACGTAACATATTAGAGTGGTAACTTAGAACTTGCAACTACACGCAAAATCGATCAGACTTTTCATTTGCGGCCCCTTTTAGCAATCACTGTCTATCCACGGGATCATTTATCACCATTTGTCTACGTCGCTGTCCATATGTAGGCCAGTTTGGTGGGAATTTTCTCATCTTCATTGTTAATAACGCGATACGAACGATACAATGATGGCAGACGTCGGATTGTGGAAACATTAATTTCCATCAGCGATTATCCATTAAAGACGTTGGTTCGTTAACTCACTTCTCTGTTAGTATTTTGTGTCAATGACGTTACATTTTAGTTAATTTATGTTATTGATATATTGCCGGGGTGCCAAACATCTCTATTCTCACAGAACTGACGTGATTCGACTACGAGTATATTCAGCGCTCTTCTCATGCACGCTCGTCTGTTTTACAGACATTTATTTTCCCCACCAGCCAGTACCTGGTCTATCCACTGAATATACTCTTGGTCTTTCTTCTGCAACACACTTATAAATGTCAAATTAAACTGCACGGTTAAATTGGAGAGATTTTTAATACAATTAACATACCTAAGTCTATTTATTAGTGACGTTGGCAGTAAAGATTGATTTTTCAAGAAAACGTTTATTGTGTGTGTGTGAAAAGAAATCTTTCAAATTGCTGCGAAAATTATTTAGATTGAGAACATTTCCAAAAATATGCAGATTCAAATGCTAGTAGGGTTTGAGAAAAGACGTTTAATTTGTCTGCCTTTCACCACTTTCAAATTTCGCTAAATCTTCGTTCTTTGCTTCGTTATATATTCGTTTCATTCCTAACTACTTTGTTGGTAGATTCAGTCGCAGTGAACTTATTAACATTTATAACACCACTCACATTACAACATTACATAACACCTAACAAAAATGAAATTTAGTCAAAAAATATTTATACATCACATATACTTAATCGCAATCGATTTAATTATACCCTTTGTTTTGTTCCGAACGTTAAAACTATACTCATGTCTGACCAACAAACCTTATATATAGAGTAAACCAATTAGATACCTCTATACTAATTATATTGTAAGGTCCAAACATTTTTATTCTAAGTCCTTTAATATCACTTTCTACACATTATAGTGTCTTATTTCCTATGTACACTTTCATTGTATGTTCACTCGCTTCATTTATGTACCCGCCTTCAGATTTCTCTACATTTATCTGACGTTATGGTCGCGGGTAGAACACATTCAACAGGTAGAAAAATATCCAAAATCGAATGATTTTTTTACAAGTGAACCGTAGGTGTAAACAGTACGAATATTGGTGTGGAGAACGCACAACAGCTCGGTAATAAGTTTCACGTCACGTGCCGTCGGAATCGAACTCGTGGAGTGAAACTTCGCGCCGCACTGGAGTGCAATTGTTACGAGCGTGACTGGAACGTTTTAATAGATGTTATTATTATATCACAACGCTAGGTTCTTTACAAGGTCGGCACAGAGCAGCGAGCGCCAAATTTCTTAAGAAGCAGTCATGGCGTGCATGTCATGTTAGTCGCCCCAATCTGCATGCCCATCGTGGGGACCTAGAGTTAAAATCCCCTTTGATAGTGCACATGCTATGTCCAACGATGGACTGAGATGAGCTGATGATAACGGTACGGATTCCGGTCAAGAAGGATAGAGCCCTTGCCAACCTGCCGTGCCTCTTCTGCATTCATAATTCCCTTCATATATACTTTCGAAGACTTCTTACTGCCACCTCAGCCATTTTAATGGATTTCATATTTTAAATTGACGCGTATCACATGGGTATTAAAGGGTTAAAATGTAGATTTCATAAGCGTGTCTCATACGCATATCACATCTTTTTTGCATAGGTGATTGTTAATATGAAATGTAATTGCACGTTTTGTTAAAGATTACGTTAAGAAATAGTATTCTTGAGTATTTAATATCAAATAATTAACTATCCATTCATTCATCATTAAACCAATTGATGAAAGTTACGCGCCATAGGATTCGGTAATAGACAGTACAAAAGTTGTCATTATGAAGTGAAAACAAGTTATTATATAAAATTTTAGATAAAACATAACAGATAAATTTACATTTATTTTATGCAAAAGATGTTGACGACGCGCATTTTATTCAATATTAATTTTTGCAGTACTATTCTGTGGAAGAACTTTAGAATATATGGAGAACACCTTCACCCTGGTACTTCACACATCTTGAGAAACATTATGGATAACTTTGGGTATGTCTACAGGTTTTCTGACGATATATTCTTTCTCTCTTCTAGCTAGTAATATTAAAACTCGAAGGTATCCTTAGTTTGGGTAGATATACGCGCTAGAATGTGAATCCCAGGTCCCCATAAAAAGTGGCTAGCAATACTAAATGAGTACGTATTCGTAAACACTAAATATATATGTACATATATATGTATGTAAGAAATGGAACATATAACATCATGCTTGTAATCCCCGAAGAGGAAGGCAGAGGAATGTAGAACACTCCCACGTACTCGTATGTATTCATGTCCATAAGTTTATCGTGTAGTCCTAAAACGTTTCCTTTCGCAACACTAGATACATTAGTGATGTAGGTTTCATCCTCGCGAACGGACACGAGGTGCATTGTGGCGAATGCGATCTTTATCGACACAAAAATCTCTTGACCGAGTTGCATCTGTACGCAGACCACACGAACAGCTAATTGTATGCAACATTTCGACATACACTGCCTCGTTGGTAGGCAATCGTAGGCAATCACACGGAAGATGGGTATTGGCAACAACATCCAGAGTAAATCAAGGGTCTTAAAGATGGTTTACCCTTACCCACATCGGTCCCCTTTTAATTCATTCATTAATTCATCAAATAATTGTTTTTTCCTATAGTGACAAATTATTATAATAAATATTCCTATCATGACAAAGTTTGACTAAACCATCGTTTATTAATTTATTTCAAAATGACAAAATAATATAACGAATAGCATAAAAATAAGAAGTTACTATAACAAATATGAATCTAATACCGAATTAAAAATAAACCCACATTCATATACAAGAGAAAAGTAATGAAATTTAACGTTTAATGAATATTGGAGGTAAATTGTAGCGTCTCGCGCGTACTACGGCGACGCAAGTCCAGCTAATTGCTCGTTGCCTTTTATGAGGAATCAACGTTATTTATTTAACGGTTTTATTACCTATTTCACCCATATATCTTACTATACGTTTATTCTCTGCGTTCAGCTAAAAGCGAACAAATTCTGGAAGTTTTTACCAAACGAATTTATGTATTTAGTCCAGTTAATTTTTAAATAATCCTTTTTCACCGTGCAACAAGACGGTTTGTTCCAAATTTAAAATAACTACAATATACCTCGAATAAAAGATCTACTGTAGCAATTCTACTACAAGTATTATTTAAATTATAGGACTACGTAGACGTTACTCACGAGTATGCATTGCTTTGTTCTAACTTAGTTTTAATTTTTGTCATTAATTGTGAATCATTGGTTATGTTTCAAAAGGACATCGTTATTTATTTACTCTAAAATTGTTATTATTGATCATATTGTAAATTAATATATATAAAATCCCATTAATGATGGCTATGGTGATTATGATGATGATGGCGGTGATGATGGTGGTGATAATGATGATGAAGAGACATATTAATCACCATTATCCTGTCTCAGTTCATTACTGGACATAGGTCTCCCCAAAGAGGGTTTCGCTTTTAATCTGTAGGCTGGGTATGCGTACTGAGAATCGCAGAGCTCAGCTTCTCGCACCGCCTACACTGCTGCCAGACGGTGCCCCAGACGTGTAGGTGTGCTTCGGTACATTGCTTCTAATTTAGCCGTGCTTCGCTAGATTGTTTCTAATTTAGCCGTGCTTAGGTAGATAGCTTCTAATTTAGCTGTGCTTCGGTAGATCAGCCGGTAGCCAGATATTTACGAGTATAATACTTAAATAGAATGTACCACCTCTTTCAGATGAAAGATAAATGTTTTTGTTTAGTGCTGAAAATGTCATGCGTACAAGTTAGTGCCGAGTGGTGAGGATGTTTGCTACCACATAGATTAGCTCAGATTATATGACATTGTTTGTCTATCACTACACTCTAAGAGCCGACATATTAACGTCATTAGCTCACACCTGCCATTCAACTCGCAGCCTTCGATAGTCACGATTAAGTGCAAATTCATAAAACGGAGGATGTTTCCGCAGTTACCAGCGTGCGGCATAAACAGGGATTTTCGTGAAGTCGTTCAATGTTTAACGATTAAAGAGATGATCCAATGGCGAGTGTAGCCGTTTATTTGCGTAAACTGGCGTTCTCGGAATAAAAAACGAACGTAACATCACACCTGTAATACTCAAAGAGGCAGGCAGAGGAGTGTAGTACAATCCCACGTTTCTCCAGTTATGTTTACATCCCAACATGGAATAGGTGGTGGGTCTATTGTCGCACACCGAGCGTGCATCCTGACTGCGAGTCACTACTACGAATTTTAAGTAGAAATTAATTTAGAAAAATCTAATACTGCTCGCTTAGGGATTTAAACCGATCGGACCTCTCGATCGGACCTCTCGATCGGCTATTGCGCTTGCAACCGACATCACCAACGAACCAAACAATAAACTGATTATGCAGTTAGACCTATTTTTACCCGCAAATGCAATATTTAATTTGTGCAAAACAATTTAATGTAATACAGTTTTAAAACTATATTAAATCTTGCTAGCTTGTTCATATACACTGAACGCGATATAAAAATTCAAATTGGACAAAAAGTTTTTCTTAATACGGCTTATCAATGATTTAACTACTTTAGTTATAAAATAAGCATGCTAACGGATAATAACCTTAGCATACCGCCTCCTAAATGGATCACCGCCTCAGTTAGCTGAAACAAATGAACGATTGCAATAATATTTGGCACGCGCACAGTAAGTTGCTCCTCAGCACTCCACAAACGTTCAATGGTTTACAGCTTTGTTTTTCATTTACGTATCAGTTTCTCGAACGATGCGTCAAAACATACGTAACAATTGTGTGTATGTATCAATATATTAAAAGAAAATTCCACAATCGTAAACTCTTTATCATCATAATCACCGATTAATAATTTTTAATTAGTTTTTTTCCAACCAACACAATCAAATATGAAAGGCAATGATAATGTGGGCCAAACCCGACCACTGTTAACCAAACAATGCAGTTGTCCGAGTCAATTTGTTTAATTGGAATGACTAACACACATGGCCGCGGTGGGAAACCAAAATACGCCAGTAAAATGTAAAGCGAACCTAAATTAGATTAATATGTTACATAATCTACCTGTTCCAATTTAGAATATTTCTTCGAAATAAGTAACAATAATAATAATACCGCAGACCGCGGTATGGCGCGGTCTGCGTAGGAACTGCTAAATGCCCTGGACGCCTATGAGCAGCAGCGTCAGCGGTGCGAGAGACTGCTCTGCGATCCCCGCGTGCCCAGTGCGGGGATTATGCGCATCACCCCCTAAAGGGAGGTCTATGTCCAGTAAATTTCCAATGCCCGGTGTATGGCAATAGGCTCGTCCCCTATTCCATAGTGAGACGTAAACATACCTGATGAAACGTAAGAGGATTACAGGCGTGATGTTGCGTTTTTAATGTAGAAATACCGTAGCCTCAAAATATTGAGTAAAAAATCCAAGAGCAATCTATCTATGCGTATCTATGCGCCTTAACGAGTGAACGAGTGCACGAAATCTCAATGAACGATACCCGTTGATCTTAGATCAATGCGAGCTGTTTACTGATGCAATAACAAGTTTATTGCGGCTCGCGTGTTTTCGTTATGAAAATAGTTACGCACTGTTGGCAGGTGCCGGCTCTGACGTCACGTTATCAGCTGTGGAGGAAACTCGGTTAATGGTTAAGGTTTGTTTACACGACTTCAGTGAAGATGTTTATCTTTAATTTTGTTAGTTGGTTAGACCGTTTTGAAAATACATTTTACGCACTCATGTGTGTCGGCATTTGGGAGGCGTTGAAACCGCAAAGAGAAATTTGAGTGTATGAACAATAATCAAAATTAAATGACTTCAATATCATATTGTTATAAATTCCAAATGTAATATAAAGTGATTTTATATTTAATTAACACTATCGACATTAATGTACCATTTTTATTACTATTTTAACATGTGCCACGGCAATAACGTAAAATCGGTTCATCTGTACTCGCCTTTACATTTAGTTGCGTTACTGCTGACGTAATTGGAATATCGTGATTTACGGGACCCCAAAATAATGTAGTTTTCTCATCTTCCGTATATTTGATTGGTGGGGATATTATTGAAGTCCCCGAAAGTTTTTATTCATATTTATATAGGTACTATAATGAAAAGCATATAAAAACACGACGACCGTACATTTTTTTTAAGTGTAAAATTTTACAGGTACTTTTACAGATAGCTAATACAAATATAAATGTATGGGTATATATGTACGTATAGATATATATGTACGTATAGGCATATATGTACGTATAGGTATATATGTACGTATAGGTATATATGTACGTATAGGTATATATGTACGTATAGGTATATA
>DWDV01000380.1:0-17364 GCA_018245615.1 Mimoniades ocyalus | reverse complement strand
GCCTATTGCCATATACCGGGCACATATCCAGACTCCGAGCCACTACTAGAAAATCTAAATTAGAAAATTTTGTAGTGATCGACCAGGTAATCGAACCCAGGACCTTCCGTTCGGCAGTCGCACTTGCAACCAACACGACCAATAATATAAGAATTATAACAATTCTTTTATAACAATTCATAATAAATAAACAAATATTTATTCAAACATTTTTTTTTACAATGATAATGAAATAACACTAAGGTATAGGTACAATTTCTAATTCAACGTTAAGCGGAAGCAAATTAAAAGGGAACAAAAAAAGTATCAAAATAATATCAGTTCGTTCTAGATGCCATTGATACATCCAATACCCAGTGTTAAAACAGCTGCGCACGAGGGTCTATTCAAAAACTGTTCACATATTCTAGGTATGCACATACAAAATTTCACAATTATCAATATTTAATGTGTTTATTCCAATTTTTATTACTATTATATTGTCAAGCTAAGGCCGTTACGTGGTAGGCGGGGGCATGAGTGAGAATTGTCTCTATCTATACTAATTTGATGTACTTATTCTGCATTCATCAGTTCTTCCATACACGCACGCCGCACGCACAATTTTCGACTCTCATTATACGGAATCATAGTAAAAAAAGGTCTTAGTTTTTCTCGGCAAATGTATACGTTAACATTAGCGTTGTACATGTCTTTTGTCATGCTTTCATTCGCCCCTCTTTCTACGTGCCCAAACCAGTTCGTTACAATTTTTGTAAAATACAACTTAACTCTACCTCGCCTTCGTTACTGGACCGCCACATTTTTATTGAGCTAATGTCTATAACACATGTTTCTTGTGGAAAGAATCATAAGTGATTATTTTGTATTTGTATCTGGTGGAATAATATTTACTGTTGCGTTTCAAATAGCGCGTTAAAAGTCTTATCACTGAACACACACGTGGCTTAAATTGGAGGCGGTGCGGTAATGTTGCTTGACGTCAGCCGCGAAATGAGCCAGATGCTGATAGGGAACTTACTACATACGTAACATCACGCCTGTAATCCCCGAAGAGGTAAGCACAGGGGTGTAATATACTCCCACGTTTCACCAGTTACGTTAAGTCCCACTATGAAATAGGCGGTGAGCTTATTGCCATATACCAGACACAATTCCAGACTCCGAAATATAGGTGGGCTCAATAATAACTAACATCCCTGAAAATTCGATATCCGTTTTAACCGTTTTATGGTACCTATTCTAGCAGAAAAAGTAAGTCCTTAACTAGTTTTCGTCAGAACAAAACACTACGAAGAAGGTAAACTTATTACAACTAATCGCAATGCCAATTATTCAAACTGTGACATGTAATGTAACATCGCGAAACAAATATTTTCGAATTGCCGTCGGTAAATATTAAAGCTGTCATTAGGTGAAACATAGGCCAATATTTGCGGTTGTCCCAAATCGTCCGCCCCCTCTATCCGACGGCCACGGGCGATTTCCGAAACCGCGGACATTCCGAATTATGACACGGTATTCGAGAGCCGAGGAAACAATTGAAATTGCATGGTAACAAAAGCAACAGTGTACCAGTGGACAACGTTGTCAGGCAAAAAAATATTGAATTCCTATTAATGAAGAGTCTACTTTTCCATATAAGAAGAAAATTTAAGATACATGGCAGTTTTCCAAAGATATTAAGCTAAATTACTTAAATATTTTCTTTAAATAGCGTAATATAATCATCATGATTATATCATGGTAATAAAACTCAAAGATGGGTTATGGAATTGTGTTACAGCATACTATTCAAACTCGAAGCAAGCTTACTGACACAAACTTTAATTAGAGATAAATGGATGTAGTCTTGTATGATGTTACTTGGTGAGTACAACGTTTGCACATCGCATCGTCAAACAAATTATTTCTCTCGGTTTCTCATCACGTATGTACCTATAGAATGACAATTTATTATTCTCTGTAGAGATTACCGGTGCATTATGATAGATAGTTTTTTTTTATATACGACACCAACAAGTCTACTGTAATTCGCGACATGCCGTCAAAGACTCCTTGATAATTAAACAACCCAATGCCTCTGTATTGCTGGAGTGGTGGTGACTGCACAATATTGCCCTCACTTTGATTAAAGTTTTCATAATAATAACATGTTGCTTAAAGATTTTTCTCAATGTAAAATTTTGCCCCCGGAGGATTTTGAAAGTATTTCACGACATAATATTGCAATTTATTGTGCGCTTTATCAAAAACATTCGTGTAATCAACGGGAAAACGCTCAATACCCAATCTAATTATAACCTCGATGTTTACTTATATATTTTGTACCGTAGGTATATAATACTTAATACTTCGAAACTGAATATTCATAACTTTGAATATTTCTTCGAAATTGTTGCACGTGTAGGTCTACCTAACCCTAACCCGTCAGGGACCTAGCGTGTTCGTGTAATACTAATATACATCATTAATACAATCCTAGTAAGGTATTTTCTTGAAGAAAATAGGCAAGTACAGTGATCATTTTAATAGCTTTAATTAATTTGTTTTTCTAAAAATAAAGTTCATTATTTTACCATTATTTTGTATTCAAAACTGACGTAGTGCGTTTATTATCAATACACAATCGAATGTTTTCTTAATTTAGATAAAACACGAGTCGATTCTGCGTATCGAATCCCGATTAATAAGATTATTAATTCACTCGCGCGCGCGGCTCCAGTGTTAGCACATTTATGGCTCTAATTTCGTGGCATTAGACGAGAATAAACAACCACAATAAATGATGGGTGGAATATAACACGGGCTTAAATCACACAATACAAAATTAAATATGAAATGTCAATTATTATTATATCATCAGCAAAGCAGCGTATTATCTAATATCTCAATCTTTACAGGCCGGACTGGCTGCTTCTATATTCATCACGAACAAATAACATGATATAAATTATATATACAACTCTAGATAGTTCGATTACAATAAGCCACAACACTTACTGGCGTATATCTTCTTCCGAGACATCAGGATGCGAACCGCCCTTAATATATTTGGACACTGTTCACCACGCGTCGCACCACAATAAGAGAGTGATAAAGTAAGAGTGATACGCGTGGCTCCCGTCAAAATAATTGCTGCGCATATCACGATATCACGCCAATGATAACCGCGAGGTCAAAGCTGCGTATTCGTAAGGTCTCCCCGCGCGACCTTCGCGAAAATTAGCACGATTATTCGTACAAAGCATTTGCTTTATCACAAGCGCGGATATTGATAATGTGGTCAACGATAACAGCTCTGAGATCACTGCGCGCGAAATATGAGGAAGCGAACACATATGTATGTGTGTTACGATATCCTAAACTACCGACCTTGCACATTTATTTGCATTTTCATACGCGAGCGCGCGTGTTTATGTGTGTGTACGTAGCCGTTGTTGAAGATATTGCGAATTATTTTTGCGTTACATAACTGCGGATATTTCACAACTGCTTATTCAAGGTTGTGTATCGTCTTTAATGTGTATAATTGTAAATTAATTTGATAACAGTAATGAGTTGTAAATTAAAACTATTATAACATGTATATACGAGTATGTACCTACCTACTAATGTTAATTTTTAATACCATTATTATTTCTGATTCACTCTTAATCTCAGATTATGATAATATCTAATGTACGGTGGTGATGGTTAGCGCGTAGACTATGAGACTCGGGAAAGCCCTTTTACTAAGCTCAAGGTACTAATTGCCCTATTCTGGTTTAGCATCAATAATCGAGTGTGGTTTTCACACGAATAACCGAGTTATAAAATAATGTTCTGTTAAAAAATAACACGGGAGTGTTCTGCATTCCTCTGCCTACCTCTTCGGGGATTACAGGCGCGAAGTTACGTTTTTTTTATAAAATAATGTTTATTTATTTAACACTTTCCGTTGTGTTTAATGAAACAACTTCCGATTAAAGAAACGATCGTTATCAAAGAATCTTGTCATTCGATACATGCGTTTGTATAATTAATACACAAATCGGAGACTATTCCACAATAAAAGATCAAAACTCGTTGATCTTCACATAATTATGTTTACAGCCGTCATTCGGTATTAAAACACTTCCTGTGACCGGAGAAGGCTTTAGATTTGAGATAATAATAGACGTGCATCACCAACTG
Organism: Mimoniades ocyalus; assembly: GCA_018245615.1. Classification (NCBI taxonomy): domain Eukaryota; kingdom Metazoa; phylum Arthropoda; class Insecta; order Lepidoptera; family Hesperiidae; genus Mimoniades; species Mimoniades ocyalus. The sequence goes on along the minus strand of DWDV01000380.1, from coordinate 13,188 downwards.
ATTATATTACCGTATTATTAAACATTTGAACAGAATTGCATACTACTATAGACAGTAGTAACATTTTTATCTAATTAGATTTTGATAATGGAAAGAAGAATTTAGTAAATCAATCAATATTTTGTTCGAAAAATTTCTGGATATATGTATATTTACTTTGTCACAAAATATCTTAATTAAAAAAAAAGAATGACATCCCTAACTCGTAACCATGTATCTGAATTATTCCAGCCGAAACGAGAAGTCGTTTGGAAACAACATTTACCCGATGAATTCATTTGCCAACAATGTTACAGTTAAAAGCAATTGTGGATATATTGCTTTCATTTCAATTAATTTCGTTCAGAAATCTTGTATTCTGATTCTTGTATTCTGTATTCAGAAATCTTGTATTCTGATTTGTATTCGTATTCTGATGGAAAGCGTGTAGCTAGTGTGCGCCAGTGCGTTATGTTGACTTATAATTTATAGACAATTTGTTTGATTTTTACGCTTATCCTCGGAAATAAACGATCCATTTATTAGAGACGGAATTAAGACGCCGCATTAGTCAGTCAATTTAAAAAAAAATGCGTGGGTGCCAATTAGCCATTCGAAGAATAGATTCTTTCTTTTAAGGTTGTCAACGTTAAAAAGAGTTCAGAAAAAACTAAATTCATACACCAATGAGCTTCAACATAAAAGTTATAATGACGGGCTCATAAATCATCGCTTTAAAATCTAAAAATATATCTTACTCGGATTATTTATAATAATGTTTACTGAAATAATAAAATGTTACCAATTCATCGAGACGTCCGTATAAACGGCGCGAACATTTCTATAAATACGCAAACAGATTCAAGGAGCTAAATAAATGTCGGCCCTAGAGGCGCGAAGATCCCCTTCAGCTAATTATATCGACAATCAATCGAGAAAGTGGTGCGCGCAACCCGAATAGACTCACTGTTATATAGAGAGATAACAATAAGTTCACAAGCAGTACTAGACCTTATAACAATGATACATGATTGAAAATAGCTTGCAATGTAAGCATTAGTGAGATTTAACTGATATAATAATAGATTACGTTGCGTAGAGCTGACGCATGGGCTTCGTTAATATTATTTATGTGCGCGATGCGGGCAACACAATATCACTTATTAATTATTTGATGGGCCCGAACGACACACAACTCTTTTTATTGTCGTACTGGCGCGCGGCGCGTGGGAACTTGTCGTGTGACGCGATTTGAATGCTAAACACTGACGCTTCGGTGTAAAGGTCAGGAAACAGGGGTGGGTTAAAACTTAAAGGTCAGTCAGTACACATGATTGTGTTATTTGATTTAAGCCTATATTTAGCTACTTGTGCAACACATATAATAATAGTAATTTATATTTTCATGTACATTTGTCACAACTACACTTCGTTGCTCGTATCGGAAGTATTAATTTAGCATTAGTTTTTCTAATAGGTAGTGGCTAGGAGTCTGGATCTGTGCACGGTATATAGCAATAGACTTATCACGTAGGTATTTCATAGTGGAATATAAACGTAACTGGTGAAACGTGGGAGTGTACTACACTCCTCTGCCTACCTCTTCGTGGATTACAGACGTGATGTTACGTTATTATCATACATTTATCTAAGAGTGATATTTTTAATTTGTTAAATAAGCCACTCGATCTGTTTCTGAACACGTGGTTGGGCTATTCAAGCGGCGGGCCGACAAAGCTAATTAGTAATCGGGATTAAAACTCAATTCGCTGGCATTCATTAAATTATTGTTGCCAGATTAACATTCAGACATATTGACGGCGGAAAAATACCTGAGAGAAGCTCGTTTTTTTATTTTAATTTGTCGTAAATCTCATGTGTTGCAAGTATATTTAGCACGGACTCCAGTTAAGAAAAATTAGCTAAGACATACAGATTATACAAAACAGAAAAATAACAAATCTACCATAATCATTAGATAATGTCGGATTATAACATATGGCGGATGATACAATAGGTATACTAAAATAGAATGGAGTAGAATGTAGTGCAATTGATTTTTTGTTTTTGTGATTGTCCTTGATTTGATAATAATGTATCGTGAGTATAAATTATAATAATATATTGGGACATCCCACACGGCAATGTGATCCCAAAGTAAGCGTCGAGCGTAACACAAGCTACGTGTTATGGTGACCAGACGTCTGATAAACTACATATAAATACTCGTATATACTTTATATACATAGATATTTTTATACACCCACACACGGAACTAATATTTGTGCTCGTGACACAAATATTGGTTCTGGGTGGGAATCGAATCCACGACCCCGGCGCAACAGTCAGCTTCACTCACCATATAAAAGGACCGGTCATTTAAAAAAAAAAAAGTATGATCGTAGAAAAATTAACAGGTAAGCCACCACCTGAACGGGGGCAAAGTTACACGCTAAGATTTCAACATAAGTTAATAAACGATTTGAAGTGAAACGAAGTAAAGTGAAACGCTAACTAACGTCGCTATTGGCTTTAGTTCGTAGCGCCCTTAGTTTTTGTTTGCCGACGTTTAGTTTATATACAAACGCAACGTGTAAACATTTGCAAGGGAAGTTACTGAGCGCCCGCCGCTTTGAGCATTCGTATTAAATATAAATGTGGAGCTCGCGGAACAATGGACTAACATAAATTATTTCAGCTTCACTATTGAAAGTATCTGGCGCTTAATAAATATTGTTCTGAAACTGAAATAAAATTTCACTATAAAATGGCAATGAAATATTTAATGGTTTTGTCTTTTCAGGGATACGTCTGCGATCTGAAGGTAGCAAATTATTGTGCATACTTCAATATACTTTAGACATGATGTTTTGAAACTGCATTTAAATGTTTTAAGATTAAGTGTATTAATGTATTTATAATTTCTATAACTTACATGATAATATAGTTAAATTTTTGGGTTGACCTACGTTTAGCAGTGGCCGGAACACGGTTCTAATTATGAGGACGACACTTTGATGTACTCGTATGTAAAATTTTGATGACGACACAAAGTTATTTGTATTAAGCATCACATTTATTAAATGCGTTTAGTGCATAATAGAACAACTTCACTTGTGCGGTTGCTAAGGGGAGTAAAGGCGCGATGGTATGCACACAAAGACAGTACAGTTTTATTAATACGGAGAGGCGAAGGGAGTAGGGGAGATGCGGGCTCGGCGGGACGGAACGACCCGTTGACCCACTCAGCCCACTCTACCCACTGTTCTTGCTCGATCACAGCGGCGAGGATTCAATTGGACGAAGGCACAAAACACGGTTAATGCGATTATGTTCATAAAGTTCCCTTCAACCAAGTAACGTGTAATTGTAATCATTCGTATTTGAACTTTTGATTAAGAGATTGAGAACGGGTGCGTTTATCAAAATTGACTTGCATTTGCTGCTGGAAAGCGTAATCACAATCTGATAAGTAACTATAGCGCTACATCGCAACTTACCAAACGGTACATGAAGCATGGCTTCACACAAATTGCACGGCTCAGTCGGCTTACCTGCAACAAAAAGTTCACATTATATTATACGTATATACAAAATATAAATTTATCAAGTATTGGTCGTCTTGTGGTTTAGCACTTTGCTGTTTATATCCTGATGCGCACCTCTTTGATAAGTACCTACGTAGTTTTAAAAATTATACATATATATCACTGGCTGTTACAGTGAAGGAGAACTGCTGGACTGTCTGTAAATGAGAACGTCTGCCAAGCATCGGTTCGAGACAGATGTAGAGCTTCAGTGCTGTACGCCTGCAATCAATACCGCTGACCACGACTACTTCGCCAATAGCATACGAATAAGAAAAACTAAAGCCTGGACATCGCAGCAAGGGTTACAGTCGCTTCATTATGACGATAGATTCACTTCATTATGACCATTATTAATACAAGCATCCTAATGATCATGACAGCGAATACCAATACGTGGTATGAGAATTGAGTGTCTGAGGCGTGGAACAGGTGTGCGATACCAACGCCAAGTCGCAAAGAACGTTGCGTAAGCTAAGATGATGGTTGGAATCGATTTGGCATCTATAACGTAAACTGTTATCCTAAACGGTGCTGCAATAAAAAGAATAACGGAAACACTATAATCGGTTCGCAGCGCGCTCGGGTAATAAATAAACAGATTTGTTTGTGTTAGGCATATCTAAACGTTTTGGTTCTCATGACTAATTATGTGATGATGTTGGCCAACGTTTAGTCCATCGGTGGCGAGAGGCTCACCACCTATTCCATAGTGCGACGTAGACGTAACTGGTAAAGCGTGGGAGTGTACTACACTCCTCTGCCAACCTCTTCGGGGATTACAGGCGTTGTGTTACTTTTTTTTATGGAGTATTCTTTTTACACGCAACTACCGTACTAATGCGCACATGAACTTTAAAACAACTAATTATAAGTCAGCAAAACAGAAGTGTTCCTGAATATTAAATATAAGATTATCTTATATTATTATAGATAAGTAAATATCGGAATTCCCTGTTATATATAATCGGTAAACCTTATTTAATTTGTTATCGTGTAGATATTATGAATGTTTCGTACAGTGTTAAATTAACTAGTACCTATATATGAGTAAGTGTATATTTATATACATATGTAGTTTATCAGCCTTCTGGTTACTATAGCACAGCCTCTGCCTACTTAGAGATCAGATCGCCGTGTAGGTGACCTAATACAATTATTATTTTGTTAAATATTATTCTGTTTTTAAACATATAAATTCAATGAATATGTTAGAAGCAGCTTTCTTATCAAAATCAATCCGTGAATTTAACACAGAAGTCTTAGGGTGCGTGGCCACGGCGAATTTTCGCAGCGATTTGTTAGCGACACAGTCGCGCTACAAACGCAATACAATCTCGAAGCTGTAGCGGGTCGTACACCTTCGCCCATGTAGCCGGTATTACGCCTTTAATCCGCTGGCGCCGTGGAACCCCTGCTCTATTTTATTCAATGTCGTTTAAAACAGTCTCGTGTAAGTTGCGATACAGTATTGATAGTAAATTACGTCTGTCGTGCGTTGCTGATGCGACTAAACGCTTAAACTAGCGATACAGTCGAGCATTCATGAAACACGCCACTGTATAGATATTTCTATATGTATTAAAGTTAGTCTCTTCCACGAGGGCCTTTGTCTTTTTAAGATGAACGTAAATAATGTAGGTTAGTTATAACGAAACATTTCTAACCACATTTCTATTAGGTAAAAGCGTAACACGTCGCTGTTCAAACATAATAAGTTGTCGTTACGAGTGACAAAACATGTTTTGACGACGTGTCAATGAGCGTGTGTCGGAACAGGCTGTTTTCGACGCCATTAATAATTCAGCGTCACCGGATTGCTTTTACCCATTTGATTTCATATAAAATAAACACCCCCTTTTCACCCCATATTTATTCAATGTCGAGACGTATGTAAATATGAAAGTACGCGTATATTGTAACATTAACGCGATGACAAAGTTTACGTAGCAGTGCAGTGATAGCCTAGTGGTTTGAAATTCGACCTCTCACTCCGGGACACCGGGTTCAAATCCTAGCGCGCACTTCTTAAAAATGTGCGTTTCAAGTTTGAATATCACTTGCTTAGAGTGCTAAAAAAATTGTTCTCTAAGGTGTATGAAGTCTGCCAACCCGCACTAGTCCAGCGTGGCAGACTATGGCCTTAACCCTCTCATTCTGAGAGGAGACCCATGTTTTATCTTTTATCGTTCCACTGTTATGGAACGATAAAAGGGTCGAAAAAAAAAGTTTACGTAATTACCAAACCATCGTTTGATTCTTTCATATTTGGAATTCGCTAATAGACATCTGAACTTTGAAATTTTAAATACGGAATGGAATAGATTGATCCAATTTATTTTTTTCATGTTTTTGGTACACATATGTATAAATAAAACTGAAAATATTGAGTTAATCGTTTCGGCTGTCTCTTGTCTAAGTATTAGTATTCCCTACTTATCTAAGTATTAGAATTGGGAATTACGTTTTCAGCTCTGAATGCTATTTTTTATTTTCTTTAATATTAAGTTGTAAGGCACACGACATGATATTTAAAGTAAAAGTCCTATTAATTGTCATCAAATTGCGTCATCAACGTACGGACTTTAGCAAATGCCCAAGAGTTTCACATTAGCGTGTGTTTTAGGCATTAAAAAACTAGTGTTAGAAAATCCTAAGCAGAAGTTAAATAGTTAAAGAAATAAACAGACAAAAAAACTTGCCAAAAGTAATAGAAACAACACAAAGAATAACACCATTACAACCAACACATGGAGGTGGAGCGCGAGACTCCATAAGAAATCACAAATCTGTATCCCAACAAATTGATCTCATTGAAAAGAAATGTCACAGCGACTTTGTTTTGATGGGGCATCGATGGATGCGTATCGTTGCAAGGCGATGTCGTGGCGATAAATAATTCAGCATCGCCGGTGGCGCCGGAGCTTTATCGAGTCCGCAGATAAAACATCAAACAAAACTGTCCGCATTTTTAAACGTCTTTTGATGATAAATTGTTGTAATATATATCATTTTCAATTTTTTATTTGTATAATATTTGTTTCTAGGATTTTATGCGACGTTGAGGTAAAATTATTATTATTATATCGGCCCAACAGGTCTCTTACGGGGTAGGCAGAGTTAATAATTGTATATTTATTTATAGACCTAATGTATGTACCTGTTTTACATTACTATTTGATATTATTGTTGTTTATTTATGAATTGTGAAAAGCGCGCCAATTTTCACAATGAAATATTATACCGGTAATGTTTATAATAAAATAAAAATAAAACATCATTATTATATGCAATATATAAATACAATAATAATAATCAATTCGGTAAATTTATGTGATTGACTTTTATCGGCAATCAACTGGCTAGACTTGGAAGCGTTGGAAAGTTTAGATAAGGGCAATCAATAGAGATAACTCGCTTATGAGATAAGACAAGGACAACATGAATAAGAGAAAAAACATATCTACAAGATGTTTTAACCCGGAATAGCAAGTGTTCTTAACCAGTTTCAGAAAAAAATATCATTCCGAAACCGGCGTACGTGTTTGATGAGATTGATTGATGCAGGAGAGCACATCAAGTCTGTGTCGATGGAGACACTAGGCCAGATCGCTCACGGGGTAGGCAGACAACACCACAAACTTATAGAGTGAAACGAAAATTTTAACTTAGAAATATATAATTTTACAGTGACTTTACTGTAAAATTATATATTTCTAAGTTAAAATTTTCGTTATAGCTTTAGTTTATTCTTTTCAACTTGCACTTATGTAGATTTAGAAATAGCCGAGTATTGTGTCACTTGACATGACCGTCTCGGCGGCCAGCAAGCAAGAGCTCTTTCCAATATTTGTTATCTTGCCCGCGGCCTTATTGGACCTACACACGAGCTCGGCGACTTTAAATACCTACTGACACCAACTTTTATTCTGTCCAGTATCAACAAAAATCTATTTCAGTGAAGCGAGTAAAATATAAATGTAAGGCGTTCCTAATCAACAAATATTCACGTCTATCATCACATCAGTTACAGGTACAATACCGCTGAAGCCTGGCGTCTCAAGTGTGTCACAACATTGTCCTTAGCTGTTTTCATCCATCAGCTCCTACCTGCCTTACCAAGGTCATTATAATTAGCTATCATACTCAATGACAGTGCATGATTGCGACTTGGATGCGATGACTTACGACATATCAGTATTAGTGAATCCTCAAGCCTTACGCAGAGAGCACCTAATACCAAATATCTCTGTCCTTATAAAAACTGAACGCGCTTTTTCTACATTCACTACACTCTTTTCAGAGATACGGCACGTTTCGGAGAATATGAATGTATTCTAGTTATAGTCTACATAGGTAGGTAGGTATATGTGAGTAAAAGAATTTCAACGGTCAATTGTAATTGTGGTGACGTTAATATATTCTCATTAACATTATGCTAACGAGTGGGTTTGTGATAACAGAATAATCTATGTGGGAACGTTAGGAGAATGTTGATTTGTGAGTTGTACCTATGTTGTAATAATACATAGGACCTATATTTCACATTTTTCGGTTTTTTCATCTGTGTAGTTGTGTTTAGAAAAAAAATAACATTTCATTTACGTGAAGTAATGACATATGCGTGTACATGTCATTATACCTATAGGACTTCCATAACGAATCATCTTCTTCATCACAGCAATCTTTACAGTCCCACTGATGGACATAAGCCTTTCCCAGGGTGTGCCACAACACTCGGTCCTCCGCTGATCTCATCCGTAACGCACAGGAAGTGACAAACGATGTTCATTATCTGTATCGCTTTTATAGCTTATTATAAAAAACATTATTTAAGAATTGATCTATGGTTTCATACCTTAAAATTTGTGTTTATGGAGTAATAATAATATTTCTATTATGTAATCTTTCTATTATGTATTGTTGTATTGTTTATTATTTCAGAATACGTTCCACTCTTAACCGCTCGAAATCAATTGAAATGAGACTATTATAATGTAGGTATTACATACACTGTGGTTGCTTTGCGCTTTGACATTCTTTTACGACACGTCATCTGACAATTGTGAATGCAATAAAAATCAACAATGTAGCCGCTATTGCCTCTCAAACAGGAAGCTTGTGTAGGTTGTAAAACTCACTAACAATGAGACTTCCACGTTGAAGTCACAAGGGCAGATCTAGCGCTTTTGTTTATCTAAACAGAAAACTAGCTATGCGCTTGAATTTAATATTTATTAGTCGACGACAGATCACAATTGCACCGCTTCATTAGTTTTAGCGCTTTCTTTTATTGAATTCTGTAATACGTACACCTATAGCGAGAAAAAGTAGATAGCAACAATATATTGCCTGGCGTTCGCGTTCGAGTTTTCGTTCGTATGCATCGCGTATATTAACGATGTTAAATTTGAAGAGGGGAGAACGAACGCAAGGGGCCGTGGTTCACTGATTGTTGTTTTAGTTAACTTTTTATAGCCCACGCCCTTGCCCGCCAAGGGTTATTTAAGTTATTTTCGCTGCCAGCGATTACAAAGTTTTAAATGTTTAATTCTTGTGTCTTGGATATGAAAAAGTTTTTGAACTATTCCCAACGTATTCATTGCTCCGAAATGAGTTTATTGTAAATTTTTACATAAGAATTTGTGGAATCAACTTGTTCTTCATAACCAAAGCTAGGAAATAAACATGATTAGCTATTGGAGGTGGACCGTTTAATTGCAGTATGACAGTGCGCGAGGTCTCCGAATCAAGTCTAAAAGAATTGATTGTATAAATCTAATTTGACGCATTTGACTAAAATCTAAATTGAGCATTAAAAAAAACCTAAAACATCCCTGCTTATAAACAGTTTATCTTAACATAACATATAACAGCCTATATTAATAAGTAGGTATTTATTAATAATAATAACAGATACAGTAACAAATCAGTGATTAAAATATAATAATATAAGGTTGACTGGTTGAGAATGCCACTAGACATTAAGTCCTCTTTTTGTATAATTTACCTTGTTGTTAGGCTGGACAATAAAAGGTAAATAAATAAATAAAATATAAGAACCACGTTAAGTCTGTAACAATAGATATGTTTGGAAATCGGTGTTCTCTGCGAACACCGTAATAGTTGTGTCGTGATGATATAATAATAATAAACACAAACATTATATTTAAAGCAAACCATCTACTTACCTAAAAAATATTTTCATTTTCCTCATTGGCTAAAACTAACATAAATAGCATCATATACGACTTCTGATCAATTTAATCTACAACGAAACAATTGTAATGTCAACTAAACCTTGCCAAAAATATGTTTCTTTAAATATACGAAACGTTTGATGCGGGCACGTAGAATGCGAGGCCTTGTGACTGATTGCATGTTATTATAGCATCGAGCGATAACAATTAATGTAGATAGTGAAAGCCGATAGCCGCCGCTATCTCCGCGCACATCTTTCACGCAACTGCACACAGACCATCATCGTTAGTACCTACATTTCGTTTGTGATAACGTTGTATCAATTTTCAAGGCCGCGTGTTGTAACGTGCGACTATTTTATAACAGACGCAAAATTACTTTTTGCAATGAAAAACGGGCGTAGCTACAAGCTTCATTAGTCTTGCGTGGTCAATGTTGAGACGCATCTACGCTTACCATCAGACGGGATCACCGCTTAACGACATCCTATACATAGTATAACATTACGTAACATCACGCTTGTAATCCCACAAAAGTTGAGCAGAGAAATGTAGAACACTCCCACGTTTCACTAGTTACGTTTACGTCTCACTATGGAATAGATTCCGAGCCACAACTGGAAAAACTAATTTAGGAATAACCTATAGAGTCTGACCCTGTCATGTCAAGACCTGTCATGTTTTGAGCTGAATTTATAAAACGTTTTAATTTATAATAAATTCAGCGACAGAATATAATTAACGTAATTGACATTATTACATGATCGAACAATTAAAAATATCCAACATCAACCCTTTCATCGTTCCGTCGTTGGACACGGTTCTCCCCTCAAAATGAGAAGGATTAATGGTGTGTTACGCTGGTCAAGTGCGGGTTAGCAAACTTCACTGGTCTCAGAGGACATCAGAATTATTAAATATTGCATATTCTTTCCGTTCAAGGCGTAATTAAAAGATATTAAAGATTCACTTATACAAGACCCATAACTGAGGGGTAAAAGGTCTCCCTACGAGATTCAGACAGACGCGGACGTCTGGAGTATACCTACATATGTATGTACAGTTATACAAGTCTTCAGAAGATACTATTCAATCATCAATTCACGCACTGATAATTAAACGAATATTAAGTTTAAAAATTTTAATTAACCTAATCATGTTTCATATGCAAATTTGCTTCATTACATGTATTATAAAATATCTCAATGTACTCAATGGAACATAGTTGAGTTTCCGTTCATTCGCAAAGACAGATCAGCAATGCAGTTTAATGGCACATGTACAAGCAGTATCGACTGCATAGCACTGCGTGTAGGTACCGTGGACGTTCATCCATAGTCGGCGCCTTGCATTTATTGCCTTTCCATTTTTTTATTGCTCTACCCAAATCTATGTAAAAAGATCTTTGTTTATGTTCCAATTCTATTCAAAATATTACTAATAAAATTTTCTATCAATTTTAAAATTTCCTTCTTATTGGCATACTTCTATCGCTCTAGGTATTGGTAACGTACCATTTATAGATCAGTAATGTATTGGTCTACGTCTTAATAAGAACGAAAAAGTTATTTCGTTATTAAACGCACCAGAATGCCGATGTTTTAGTAGTAAAACTAATTTAAAATTAGCGTAAAACATTATTTCACTAAACTCCAACGGTCTGAATTAAAATATAATAGAATCACTTACAACGGCTGAAGAAAGTATTGAAAAGACCAAGGAATTACAAATTGTGAACTATTTGTATTGCAACTTTTTTTATTTCATCATAATTATAGCATGTACAGCGCAGCCTGCCTGGGTACGGCCGCATGCTTTAGTCACGCACGCGCAACAGCGCAGGCAGCGCGAAAAGTCGTACTGCTCGCATGCCCAGCGTGGGGATTATGGGCAAAAATAATTTACATGTCGTATTTACATGGTTCCTTTTTGCTCAAAAAAACGTTAAGTTTTTACGACTTAAATACAACGACATATTTCAGAATGTCTTTGTTTAATTTTAAATGGCACAAACTGACTGGAATGACTAATTATCTCTTGGCAGCTTTAAGCGTCGTACATTTAATTTTATTCTTACGAGATCTCCATCTTTATAACCTTAAACGCTCCTTAAATAAAAGCTTAATCAATATTTCATTACAATATTAACGAAGAGGGTTAATTTTTAAAACCTGTATTATAGGGTTGGTATAAAATATAAATTAAATACATTAGCATTTATAAATAAGTAATAAAAGTGAAAAAAATGCTTGTAAATATTTCGAACTGTTCGAAGTTATTATTTATGTTGTCCCCAGCCCGGGAATGGGCGGTGAGCCTATTGCCGTACGCTTGGTATGAATCTAGACCCCGAGTCTCTATTGACAAACCCAAGGGTACCCGACCCGGGATTCAGAACCTCTCGATCACTACACGCGCATGCACGCACGCGACCAACGAGGCGGTCAGTTGGTACTTTATACAGGAAAATAGCGACACTGTCAATAGAAGAACATAAAATACACACACACACACACACATATTTACTACATAAGTCATTTCCTTTTCAATCGCTTATCCATAAAAGCGCAACATAGTGCATGGCGGCGGCCTTAACTTGGACTGACTCTTGTAACATTCAATCTCGCCACGTTGTTTCACAACTTTATATAGAAGCTGCTCACGTAAGCCATTGGGACCAAAATTTACTTATCTTTGACGTAACATCACGTTTATAATTCCCGAAGAGGTAGGCAGAAGAGTGTAGTATACTCCCACGTTTCACCAGTTACGTTTACGTCTCACTGTAGAACAGGATTCTGAGCTAATATTAGAAAATCTAAGTTCGAAGTATCTAAAAGTTCCCGATTCGGATAATATAATCCGGGATTAGAACCCAGGACCTGTCGATCGACAGTCGCGCTTGCAACTAACATGACCAACGAGACTCAACTTATCCTTTGTCTTATCTATTCGCGTCCTGTCAGACTCAGACAGTTATCTCGCCAACCGCTGATTAAAAATGAACAACCTGCTGCAGTGTGTAGTCGATTTTAAATTAGTAATCAATATTATAACTACCGAAATAGTAAATATAAACAGTTATTGCGAACACGAGACATTTTCACGTTTTCCGTATTATTTTATAAACACTCTTTGTTCCTTCAAGCAATATTAGATCGCTTTCCCTTGCTACAAATGTAGTAAATATAGGTAATTAGCTTATTTTACAGGCGCGATAAAGAATAAAAAGATACACATGGATACATTAATGAGCTCAAGCTTTTTATTATATACGTGAATACGCATCTAAAATTATTTTTTACTTATCTGTTATGGTTGTCGAATGATTTTTCTTTTAGTCAACCATGGTAACAGTAGGTAAAACCTAAGTCGAAATTATCAATTTCAATTCGGTATTCATAATATCATGGTACTCGCAC
>DWDV01000379.1:0-17384 GCA_018245615.1 Mimoniades ocyalus | reverse complement strand
AGAAAATCTAAATTAGAAAATTTTGTAGTGCCCGACCCGGGAATTGAACCCAGGACCTCCCGTTCGGCAGTCGCACTATCCATATCCATAGAATATAATTTTAATAGTGTAATACATTCTTACCTTGATCAAACATCACAATTTCCACCGTCGAATCTAGTGGGACACTCTTGATGTGAACACATTCCTCGCCGAGGCCCGATTCCCTGGGACACATGGACTCCGGGGTCACGTCGCTAGTCTGCGTCAGTAGCGGCGACGCCGGATACGTGAATCGATGACCGTCAGTGTGACCCCAACTTTCTGTAACAAAAAATCACTTTAATATCAATCTTAACTAAACTGAGGTTCACTGCAATGGTGTTAAATAGAGTGACGTGAACTTAAACGACGTTAACTGCAATGACGTCAATTAAAATGACGTTAACTGCAGTAACCTTAATTAAAATGACTTCAAATAACTCGACACCAATTAAAACGACGTGAACAAAGTAGACGAATGTGTAAGACATTCTGTTTTTTTTTGATTTTGCGTGACAATGAAGTAAAGAATTTTTGCACTCTACATATATAGTGACAGAAGTGTGACAAAAGTACAGACTACGTTTTACTTCGAAAATGCGTTAGATTTATTATTAATGACACTATTAAATGAATGAAAACTATTAAATGAAAATGACAAAAAGGGGACCAACATAATGACAAAGCAACTATCAGTACAGTAAATGTACGATGTAAAATTGTAATAGAGAGTGTTTAAACATTACGGAAGCAAATTTCACAACCAACGAAATTGACAGAGTGTAACAAACAAAAAAACTACAAAATGATATAAATTATAAGCATAGCTAAATTCACATTTTTTTTAAACTTCTAATCTTACGTAATTTCTTATCACACCCTTATCATGCAAAATGAGAAAATCTGGACCCCTCTCACTCCGCAAACTTACTTAGATGCTACTTAAATGCACCCATACAATTACCGCAAAATTATTTCGTAAGCCTCAGCAAGCATTGTTACGTAATATACCTACGAGTCACATCGTTATAATGACTACCTCGTGAGTCGACCAGTTGCACGCACGATTGCTGATCAAGATCCAAGATGCGTGGGTTCGATCCTTGGGTCAGGTGCAATTGTGTTTTTCTTACTTATAACTTCCAGTAGTGGCTTGGTGTTTGGTGTATCGCAGTGCGCTCACCACCAATATTCCATTGTAAGCCGTAAATAGGTTAACTGTGGGAGTGTACCACACTCCACTGCCTACCTCTTCGGAGATTACAGGCGTGACGATACGTTTTTTTACCCTCACATTACATCTACATTATGTACTTTGTCTGAAATTTTATAATGACACATCTTACACACACGCACGCACGCACACACACAATATTAATACCAGAAACATACAACAATACAAAAACGCTAAGTAACATGAAGTATACAAAAAACATGTACTCGTACGTATATATGTATTTACATATCACACACATCACTAAAAAAAGAACAACATAATTTTTCTTTTATATAGGTTTTAATGACTTTCAAATTATCTTTGCACGAATTGAATAGCCTTGATACATATTAAATAAAACACAAATTGACTATGCTATACAAAGATAAATTAAGAAAAGAAAAACGTAACATCACGCCTGTCATCCCCGAAGAAGTAGGCAGAGGAATCTAGAACACTCCCACGTTTTACCAGTTACATTTGCGTCCACTATGGAATAGGTGGTGAGATTATTGCCATACACCGGGTACATATCCAGACTCCGAGCCACTACTAGAAAATCTAAATTAGAAAATTTATTAGTGTCCGACCCGGGAATCGAACCCACGACCTCCCGTTCGGCAGTCGCACAGATTCCCGTCAAAGAAACGATTACCGACACGATGGACTCCATATAGAGTGCAATCATTAGTAACCTAACATAAAAACGTAAAATCACGCTTGTAATCCCTGACTGTAATTTTAATATTATTGCCATATCATCACGTCGGTTCCTTGTGGCGTAGGCAGAGAGCACAGAGTGCCAAATACTGTCCACGGAAACCTGAAATTCTTCTTCTACATTTATCACTCTCTTCATACACTCACGCTGGTTTTAAAAACTGCCGACTCCCTCTTTATCGACTATCTGACGTATTTATTCAAGATGACAAATCTTGATCTCCCTCGGCACTTGCAGCTATAAATATTCGATTGCAACCACATACATATAAATTTTATGCATGTAGTTTCTAACGCAACTACTGTCATATGAAGCTTTTATGACTATCGCTTGGCAATAGCGCAGTCGAGTTCTTATTGCGTCAGAGCAACCCATGGATAGTAAAATTTTACGCCCGGTGGAGCGCAACTGTGGATACGCGACTGGACAAACGGAACAGCAACATTAAGCGGATATTAAGACTACATCGGCATGTCGCTTGCCAGTACTTGTTAAGGTAAGTCAAATGAACGAACGAACGAGTAAATGAATGAATGAGCGAAATGTAACAATAATGATACTGACCAGTACATTTAAACAATGTGGATGAAATGAATGATAATGAAGTAGATAAAATAGTTTTAATTTAAGAAACAACTTAATAACGCATTCTTGAGAATTTATTAAGTCGAGAAGAAGTGGAATGTTTCTTTAAAAACAAGCATCATCATCACCATTACCATCAGTCTATTCCCGTCTACTACTGGTAGCAATCTGGAAACACTGGTAGTGACCGGAAAGGTAGGAGTGAAGGACCCAGAGGTTAAATACTTTAAAAAATAGTTGGACCAAATTACAGAACAGTTAGAGTTACCTATAAGCGCCGCCCATTACTAGGCGACGGACCGGATTAGTTGGAGGCAGACCACACATCGGCTAAGGAGTCACGATCCTCAGCAGTGGGAGAACGATTAAGGAAAGGAAAGTACCTTATGAATTAATAAAAAATTAGAAAGACACAAGACAAGACAGTATCTAGAATCATGCGAAACGTCATCAAGATCTTATCCAATATCGACGGAATACAATTGATTGTCATTTGAATACAATAGCTGGTAATCAAGACGAATAGATGTACACGTTTGGGACTTATGACCTTTTGACGCTGGCATTCACTTTCTACTTTCGTACCAGTGGGCATTAATCCTCTAACAACGCTCATAGCATAATATTTTAGACCAAAATGTATCGAATAGATAAATTATTTAACGTTTGCTAAAGCAAAATACTGCACTGAGACCATTCTGCCAATGAAAGTTGCATTGAAAGGCAATTCCTGTTATAAAGAGATTTAGAACAATAAATTATTGATAAGTTTATGATTACTAACAGTTTCAAAAGCGATGGTCGCGTTGAAAACGTTATAACAAAAGATCTGTATATAGAATATTCCAGAATAAACTTTACACATTGGCGCCTACAAAACACTTTTAGCATTGATATACGCCCCAATCCGCATGCCCAACGTAGGGATTATAGGCAAATCCACCAGAGAATGCCTATGTCCAGCAGTGGATTGCAATAGGCCGAGGACGACGATGATGAAGACTTGTACTAATCACACATATGTACATTTCCTGCACGTAAATCGACCCCACGAATTCCCTCAATAGTCGGGTTCACTGACCGCTAGACCAGTGGGCCGGTCGAAATGAAATGCTAATAGCATTCAATTAAAATGTCTGCACTAGTATATCACTTTCTAATGTCTTGCCGTTCGAAAATCCTCGTCCTCAATAGACAGGATGAAACCATTAACGTAGCAGATTCGAGTTGAACGCTGCATTATGTAAAGCGGTGCGACATTCTGAACACATTGCATTTATATGAGCAGATGTGGTACGAGCTAGAACATTGTGTTAGAATATTAAAACGTCTTATAAACGAGAATATACTATTCTTCCGTTAATAAAAAATACGTATATGACATCATCATGATTATTATATCATCACGTCAGATGCCCTGCAGGTTAGACAGAGAGTCCTGACGTACAAGAAGCGCGTACATTAATCATTGTTCATACACGCACTTCTGACTTTATGACGTATTCTTATACTAATGTCATTTAGCACATCATAAAAAATACAGTATACCTATTAATTAAGTATATATTAAATAGCGTCACGGCAAGTCTCTTATTGGATGGGCAGAGAGTATTGGATGCTAAATATCTCGACCCTATTGAACTGATGTAAACGGTACAGGTATTGAACTGTAACGAAATGAATTCTTTAGAAACACCTTGTCCACAAAAACCTTGATGCGATTTTTAAGGACACTTGTAGTATTCAATTGCTGATAAATGTAACTAGAATGAAGGAAAGCAAACACAATAAGATAATTGAAAAGCATGACTAATAGGAAAATTATACACAAAAATATATACCTATAATCACACTTTTACATTTCAACTTTTTTCAATATTTTTTATGGTTTCAGAACCATTTAAACTTTATAATCGTTATGACTTTAATGAGCCAGGTGTCTTATGGGGCAGACAGAGAGCAGTAAGTACTGAATCTCTACTGCTATTGAAGTTTATTGTTCTTGAATTTTCGTGTAACAACGTATATACACGCGATGTTAAAAATAACTATAGGTACTTAATTTGCTGAAATTCTACACAAGATTGCACGGTGCCCCGCCGTACCGTACGCTGGCATCCCTCAGGACAAAGTTAAAACAACCTGTCCTCCGGTATCTGCTTACCTGGAACCGCTACCGCACTTGTTGAGTACATCAATAAAAGAATATTATGTACAAATGTATATACATTGACGCACTTAGTGAATAAACTTAGCAGACACACATAAGATAAATCCAAAATATTGTATCCAAAATATCCAAAAAATCATATAACGTAAACGTATCGTAAACGTAATCACACATCACGCCTGTAATCCTCGAAGAGGTAGGCAGATGAATGTAGAACACTCCCAAATCCAAAATACTGGTTATAAACTTGCTTTATTTTTTTTATAAACTATTATTCACGAGCCCGAAGATATAAACATGCCAAATCCGGGGTAAGCAGAGAACATAGAACGCCAAACATCACCATTCTTGCAGACCATACGTGCTTTTCTTCTGCATTCATCATTCTCTTCATACATGTACACCGTAAAATTATTCTGCGTATTAAAATAATTAAAAATGTGATACACATCAAGGTATTTCAGTGTTGTAAGAACTTCTAATTATCGTTTATACACGCACACGTATGTATATTGCTCAATAAATGCAATAGTGACCCACTTTTTTTCGTTTCGCCGGCAATCGTAGAATATTTTAATTTTGATGTTTTACGAATAGTGTTTACGGCGATCGTAAGCAAACACGTTAATAACAAGCGCTAGTTGTAATTCCTGTGTGGAGCCTTAAAGAACGTGATTGACAAACCGAAACTATAACTTGGGGCGTTCTCAATTAGTGTTCTTAATATCCGATTTTAAGTAGAGTTACAAAATCGCAATCATTAGTAATTTCAAAAAGTGTTTTGCGTAGAATTAGTAAACTCAATTATTACTAATCTCACTGTTTTTTTTTCGTTTTAGTCAATTCGATAAGTGATTTTAAATTAAATATTAGTTTCATTACAAATTATATACAGACATATTGTAGACAGGCAGGTTGTCTTTAGGTTATCTACAGGTATAACTTTAGGTTGCCTGGAAAATATAACTTCAGATTGTCTGAAAGTATAAATTAAGTTGTCTGGAAGATATAACTTTACTTTATCTAGAAGGTACTATAACTTTCGGTTGTCTGGACTTTATAACTTTAGGTTTCCCGGAAGGTATAACATAACTTTAAATTATTTTTAGAAATCGCTCTAGTCTTTGCATTGTATTTTATAAACCTAATCCATTGATACTTCTATCACGAAATATCTCATATAATCCTGAGTCTAATAAAAAATAAATAAAACACATGAATGAATAAACACATACATACATAAATACATGAATGAGACAATAATAAGAATATCAGTCTGATCAAATATGTATAAGAACATGTTCCAAGAAATTACACATGTACCTACGTACACCAAGCAAATACGTACGTCTGATCTCCAATAATGACATATTAAATATATTACAAAACGTAGTCGGTACACGAAAGCATCATTTATAGAGTGTAGGAGGTTGCATCCAGCCATTACGAAGATCCGAGCCGCAATCATTGGATATTATATGCGGTTACGGCGACCGCCATTACCATCGCAGTTGATTACTTCACTTTCCTTACACACAATCTAGTCAGGCTATGGATTTATAGTTTTACTCTTATAATACAGCGAAGCGATAATCAACCAGCTACTTAAAACCAGCTAATTAAAACTATCAATACGCTTTTCTGGTTTTAATTTTTCATGTTAAATAAATTTAATATTAAATTTCATGTTAAATTGTTGTGTATGTTTAACGCACGTTGTTTGCATCTGTAAATGAGGTGACACTTACGTCATAGTTTACAAAAAGTACTGTAATCTCTTATAGTGTCTTAATATAATAAATAAATATTATATCATCACGGCAGGTCCCTTATGGGGTAGGTTAAAAGCACCAAGTGCCAAATCTCTTTTCACTCTGTGAGCGCTTCTTCCTTCTTCTTCCACATTCACCACTCTCTTCAACACGAACACCGGCTTCTCCGATTTCTCACTTCAGCAACAATTGGTCTCCGTTAGATGCACCCATCAACGTCTGTTATGTAATTCTTTATCTGTCATTCTTTCTAAGTCTCCGAATCATTTGGCCTTAGTTAATATATGTATACTACGTTGAACTCAAAACGGTAGTTACGTCACCGAAAAATTGGTCACAATGTTATTACCAAACTAAACTCCCATTTACACTTTCGTGCGCTCGATCGGATTCTCATTTTTTTAATATCGATTACATAACAAAACCAACAACAACATTACTATACACAATGACTCGTCTATATTGTGTATAAGTGTGTAGATAAGTGTTTTAGAGATCAAAGATCTAGATGGTATTCCCGCGCCACGTTCGTTACCTAACATTATCACTCATACACTGGTTAGCGTATGTAAGACTCAATTAAAATGTCGTATAGCACGGAAGATTATTAATGCTACGTACATACATATAATTTTTATGTTAGAAGATTAATAAATTAAAATTAATAGAATTATAAAAATTGCATCATCTGAATGCTATTTCTTCCATGGGTTTGAATAGACACCTTTTAAAATATTAACGTAAAATTATTTTCTAATTAATAATCATTTTTTAGCTAAACTAATATTCATGGTTTTTATTAGATATTTTTTGTATTTAGTTTATTTTATAATAAACAAAAACAGATATTGCTATTAAACAATATGTATTCAAATACAAAGATGCCACTTACTCTCGTTAAAATAGGTGTAGGTACAAAAAATCATATTGGAAACAGTGTTAAAATTCCAGTACAAAAAGAAATACCGTGTTGCGACTAACTACAGCCCTGCTTTTTCTATATATCGTGACGAATAAACTCTGCCATCAAACATATCTGCATATGTTTTGACATAATTACACAATAACCGCGACCTGCTTCCAACTTTGGTTGCCTGCTCTGAGAACACTTATGCAACAATGACGCAAATGGTCATAACAAGGCGTGACTTTATTTTTTTATGTCACTTATGAATTAGACATCTTGAATTACACATTCATAATAAACGAAGCGAATGACAAGAGAGAAATGATTATTATTATGTACCTACTTTTCATATTTTATTTTATATATTGATCATCGAAGAAGGCTGTCATTAGGCTCCTTCATTGAATGTCTTTTATATTTGAACTGTCCCAATGACAATTGAATTTTGATTGGTAATTTATCATTGAACGTTTGATTGATCACAGTAATGACAACAAAAATCAAAGTTTCAGAATAATACATTACATTTACAATAATACAGTTTTTGTTTCATAACAATACATATATTTTTATATATTAAATATCTATTTAAAATATTTAAAATAGATATTTAATATTTAAAAAAAATATTTAAATATTAAATATCACTTGTGACTCGTTGGTCGTGTTGGTTGCAAGTGCGACTGCTGAACGGGAGGTCCTGGGTCCTGGGCCCGAGTCGGGCACTACTAAATTTTCTAATTTAGATTTTCGAGTAGTAGCTCGGAGTCTGGATATGTGCACGGCGTATGGCAATGTGCTCACCACCTATTCTATAGTGGGACGTAAACGTAACCGGGTGAAACGTGGGAGTCTTCTACATTCCTCTGCCTACCTCTTCGGGGATCACAGACGTTGATGTTACGTTTACGTTTAAATATCACTTGTAGAATTATCCATTATGTTCTCTTACTGATGTGAAATCTGGCTTACCCGCGCTTAGCCAACGTGGTAATCTATGGCTGACCGTTCTAATTCTGAAAGCAGACCCGTTTTCAACAGTAGAATGAGAAAAGCGTTGATAATTATTATGAAATTGGCTATTTAATTTTGAACTATTATTTGTATGGAAACAAATATTTAACACCAAAACGTAGAAATGTTTTCATATTGATATGCAAAATGCATTGTTTGCCACCTTCTTAATATCGATGTATTTCGAAAGTGAATATGAAATTAAAATTCATAGCGATTCATATTTAGATACCGAAGTGTCCGCAGTCAGAACTAACAGTAAAATAGAATTTTATAACCTATATATTGTATATACATTGCCTTGAAACTTGCGAATAGCGTTCGTTAAGTGACAGAACTCGTTCAAACACTAACTCGATATGTAAAGACAAGACGTCGAACACTTAAGAAATGCAGTTGCGGTGTTGTAAGGACACATACTCGACCGTAAGTTTTACTCGTATATGGCTTGCATGCCATTTACTTTAAACGTATTACGCACGAATACAAAATAAACGTTTGGTATGATATTGTCTTTGACACTTTTAATTTTATTGTTATTAATTTGATTACCATATACTGGGTAGAAGTGAAAAATCTCCCAAAACGGGGTAAGTGTATGGTAAGTGATAAATAGAACTCTATACTTACCCCATAAGTGATTTAGTGTGATGATACTGGTAACAAAAAAAAACCATTTGCTTGTCGTGTCATATAAATGGCGTTGACATTTGCGCAAACACGCGAAAACCCCGGTCAGAGGATGTGAATAAGTAATTGTCGGCGCCTTTTTGTTTTTTGGGAGTGTCACAGAATCGTTTAAGTTTTCTCTTTTATTCAACGAGCTCAGAGCGCTGAGAAGGGAAACGATCAATTTATTATGAGGGAATCTTGAACATTTTACACAATTCTCAAACATCGCAACGTCACAATAAAATCATTTGATACTAATGTAACAAGATTTGTGTTAGTTTATGATATCAGACATTATGCATTTCTGTTAACTCTTTGGACAAACCTAATACTTGCAGGTCTTGTTACGATGTTTTCAAAGTTATAATAAATGATATTTAAGCTAGACAACTTGGATCTTCTATTAGGACTACCCGTTTATTGGAACCCTGAGTATAACCAAATAATAAGTAGCTATTGAGATGCCAATAAAATCATTACGAAAACATCATGACGAAACTTACACACTTCAGAGTTGTCAAAAATATTATCTAAGGAATGTTAAATCTGTCAACCCGTACTCGACAACATCGTAGTTGATGACCTTAACTAGTCTTACTCTGAAAGATCCGTCTCCAGAAGTAGAACGAAAAAAAGTTTCATGATAGTGATGACAATTAACAAAGATATAAGTAAAAGTAAAAGAGATTAAAAATAATAATAATAAATTTATTCAAACGTTAAAATTTAATTTTACCTTGCAACGTGACAGGAGAATGGTATTCGTAATTCGAAACATGCAGGAAAACCAATATTGAATTTTAATTCTCAAAATTAGTTCAATATAAAAAAAATGCATAATATATGCATAAATATTCCACAAACTCAAGCTTTAATGTAATTTATGTAATGAGTATTTTAAGATATCAAAATTATAAAGGAATAGATTTTGAAACAGACAGACACAAATTACTACACGGCAGAACATATTTGACTTCATAACTTATTCAGTTAAAAGGCCAAGACTCGTAGTCAAAGAGGTCGCAGATCAATAGGCTGAATACACTCGGCCTTGACAATCGTGCTCCACAACTGTACACTAATGGGTAACGCAACACACGATTCTATGTACTATAGTAGACACACACTTGTGTCGTACATTTATTTTCAATTGTCTTCGAACAATGTTCGAAATTCAAAAGTAATCGATAGAATTTTCAATTTCGGACGTTTCTGAAGTTTTTATGACAAATTAATAGTAGATATACTCTTACCTCTATGAATTTTTCTTCTGTCCTGCTTTTTGAGCAAAGACTATTATATTTCACTATGTTAATACCTACTCGTATATAATGAGTGAGTTATTAAATTTATTTGAAACACACAATTTAACTATGCAAAATCTAACACCGAGCCGGGTACGCAATATTCTTATGAATAACGCTAAGATTTATCTTCACGTAATAATAGTATTCAGTAAGTATAGGGTAGCAAACCGGAAGAACAGTAGATAGTTATTAAATAGAAACGAACGATGACCGAGAATAGTGCAATCGTTAGTTAAAATCCATGACTGGCCCAAAATAGAAAAATGTTAATATATTTCCAAATACCCCCCTTACATAACAGCCTAAGATCAATAACTACAATCAACGACCATAGCCATAAAATCAACGACCTATAAATTATTCAACGAATATCCACATTCAAGGCACCGTGACCACGATACGTTGTTAATGTAACCAAAAAGTAAATCAAGCTATGTGTTACAACAGAACATTATCGAGATGGTATCAGTAACAATAGAAAGAACGTTAGTCGTAAGAAACTTTCTAACCGTCGCAATATATAATTAAAAATACTCACCGATACGTTTCGTTGAAATTTGTCGAGTGGAGTAATTAAAAGGCACGTAAATGGTCTGGTCGGTATCTCCACTGAGTTCGAGCGGTATTTTGTTGACGGCGTGCACCTCGTTCAAACACAACACACTGTCTAACCCGCACTGATCATTGTACATTGTCGTGAAGTCACGGTTCACTGGATTATCGTCCACTCTATTGTTGTTTTCTACATATTTTTTATCTTTATCCGTATACACTAAATTGGCAACACCTTCCAGATTTTTCTGACAGGAACTTTCAGCTATCACTCTCATTTTATATGTACTGATAGGTTTATTAACTTCTAATATAAAATCAGCACGCTCTCCTCGTCCCAGACTGATAGAATCGACAATCTCAGTTTGGATTGTATGACCATCGAGAGCAATAAGTTGAAGAACGTGTTGTTCTACCGAAAACTTTATAGCACAACTCTTCGCTCCGCCGCCGTATGCTATGCGAAATCTAAATCTTTTGCCGTACTCTACAACAAATGTAGTTAACGGAGCATCCATGGATTCCGGAGTATTTCCTTTGCCATTAATAAGCAATGATTCAGCGTTAGGTATTTTAGAAATAATCCCAGCTAAAGGTCCCATTGAATGACCCCATTCGGAAACATATATTGTATGCTCGGTAGAATCCACGTCGTACAGACTTCTCAGAGGATCTAGACGCGAAGATTGACGAACGATGAGTGCTCCAGACAGGCCATCCGAAGCATCCGCAGCTGAGTGAGCGTGATACATATGTGTCCCAGCCGCCGAAGCACGGAATTTGTATTGGAAAGTGGTATACGCTGGCTGGGGACATTGTGTAAGCATTGGGGCGCCATCCATAAACGGAGTCTCCTTCTGAGGCTGTCCGCGCCAATGAATGGATAGCGTATGAGCAGGCGCCCTATGCACCACATCGACGACCAGAATGTCGTTTTGACACACATGAAACGCTGGAGCCGGCAGTTCTCTGTTAGCGGTAAGTACACCACGCTCCCGACCATCTGCCGTTATACATGTAGATGGGCACTCCAAACCACTAGCTTCCATACAACTGCTGCACGACCTGTAAACATGTTAAATAAAGATTAATTTAAATTCGATTAGAAATTGTGAAACTTCCTGTTCATATGTTTAGTGCGTACTTGCTAAAAGTCTTATAAACTTCGATGACGAGCTTCACGCGGCATATCATAGGCCAGTCAAGCTCGTGACATTCGCGGTCGCAGTTCTCGAAATACTCCTCTGGAAAAAAAATGAAAGGTATTTCTTTTTACCAAAGAAACAATGTAAACAATATGTGCATTTACATTCAAGCAACGTATTTCATTAAACTTTTATACCAATGACATTAAATGCTCTTATGAATTGAACATAGCTAGTATTATCGCATATTTTAAATAAATATCAAAATATCCCAGAGGTTCAATGTTAATATTCTTGTAGAACCACTCCACTAGACTAAGTAATAACACAAGGTTATCTTACAGGTAGTTGTCGTGTTTATATAATTTATATTAGACCAAAAAGATTAAATTTGGCATGGGACAAGGGAAGGTTGGTACAAGAAATTAACTACTTTTTAAACTAACCCCTAAATAAAGCAGTAGTATTACTTGGATGAAGTCGTAGGCAAAAAATAGTTTAAAATACCATCATCAATAACCTATCTACGTCCACTGGTGGACATAGACCTCCCCTGACGGATTTTTGCCCATAATCCCCACGCTGGGCATAAAATGTATACGATAAAATAAACCTGCCACTTTTTAATTGCACAATTGGTTTCCCCTCCAGTAAGAGAAATAGAAAACAAATATAATCAACATTACATGTCAAGAGTGTATATAAATATGTAGGTATGTACATATATCATACTTTTAGAATATACTTTGTAAAAATGTATAATACTTAGGTTATATACAACGCGCAATATTTCGGTACTGGCTGACAATGTAAAGTGTAATTATATTACAATGTTAGTACATTGTATTAAAAACATAGGGTACCTACATGTCACTCACAGTGTTTCCATCGCGCGTCTCACTCACCTGGCATCGGGGTGTAGTACACTACAACGACAACACTGGCCATGATCACACACAACACGACCATCCTCTGCAAGGACATCAGCATGTAGTTGGGCTTCTTTATAGCACTTAGCGAATCTGCTACGTCCTTTTCCAACTCCATTTTTGTTTTATTATATCTCATCAAAGAAATTTTACTTCACAGATTGTATAATGTCACGCGTTCGCGGCATTTCTTACGGCGTATTGTTTTTAAATGTCGCGCAGTGTAAGGTAACTGTTGACATGGAGCCGTGAACGTCATTCGATGCGGCCTCGCGAGACGACCAGCGAGTGGCGACTGGGCTGGAAACGTACCAGCGATCAGCGTTCAGCTGTACGCGTTGCAACATCGGGTGCACCTCACGCCACTCGGACGCCGGTGGCGGATCGAGGGCTCCGTTTGGGAAGTAAATTGGTTAGTCGCGCGCTGGGCTCTCACTGCATTATTACGTCATTGCATATCGAGCAAGAGATGTGTATGTTAATCTGTGGAAGAGTGGAAACCGGTTGGATACTTCCGGGCCAAATGTTATAATAAACAGAAGTGGAACACAATAATATCGCAATAGTGGAACATTTCCGATAATCAATTACGTACCATATGAACGTTATGTTAGAATCAATTATATTTTATTAATCTACTTACACCTTCATACTCAACGACGTGATTTCAACACTATGGGCACTTTTAAATGTATGTTACTTTTATAATATTTCATCAAGCCAAGTCATTCACAGCGTAGACAGAGAGCACCGATTGACAAATATATCTATCCTCACAAAGATGATCTGCTTATTCTAAATTCATCAATCACTTCATATATGTGTAACTATGATTAAAATTACACTTTTGTTTTCACTAAAATGTTACTGTCTAGTATTTACAAAATTCAGTTTCAAACATATTGCAATATATTATATCAGACCGTCCAGGTCAACTCCCAAAAGTAATAAACGCCAGCTTAAGGTGTGTATAATGTTGTTTGAAAATTATAATTTGATTACATGTACAACTATATAAGCATAATATCAAATTTAAATTTCAGTGGGGTAATATTTAGCAGTATGTTTTATGTTTAGTTGAGAATATTAATATAACATACGTAACATCACGTCTATAATCCCCGAAGAGGTAGGCAGAGGAATGTAGAACACTTCCACGTTTGCGTCTCACTATGGAATAGGTGATGAGCCTATTGCCATACACCGGGCACATATCCAGAATCCGAACCACTACTAGAAAATCTAAATTAGAAAATTTAGTAGTGCCCGACCCGGGAATCGAACTCAGGACCTCCCGTTCGGCAGTCGCACTTGCAACCAACACGACCAACGAGGCAGTCAGAATTACTTAAATCAGAGGAATTACTTAAATGTTATTATGCAATTATTTAACAATTTTTTTCCTAATATTATTTTCGTGTCTTATAATCATTATCAATTCCTGTTCACTCATAAATATTATATTCAATTATATAAATATCATATTCACTCATAATTATATTCAATGAGATGTACGTAATATTGTAACAACTTTACAAATGTAACATTTTACAATCCGATTGTAATGGTAATCTTGAGGATTTTAACAAATTAATAATTTACAATCGGAAGAATATTGTATCTAATATCATTAGCAAACCGGATAATGTATAATTTAGTTATTAATTACTTATATATGTATGTACATATTTATAAACATTATTATTTAAGTTTTTATAATGGAACATTTATAACATAACATGTGAATAGTGTAAGGATACTACACTCCTCTGCCGTATCACAGGTGTGATAATATGTCACTTTAGTTACTCACATTTAAAATTAATGATAATGTCTTTAAATTGGATATGGCTGCTATCATATCACTAACATGGGTGTGTTAAAATAATAACGCAAATAATTACCCATAATCACACCCATTATTGGTTTGTGTTTTGGTGCTATCATGCAATTGCATTGCAATATTGCATGACAATGGCCGGGACATGCGTGACACTGCAACGTGAATAACAGAGTATAAAGGACTAATGGAAAAGCGACTGTACAAAAAGCTTCAATATTTTGTTTAGTACCTACGATTATTATTTAGAACTTCAATTCTATCGTTTATAACGGTATTGTTTTCAGGTATAATATTATAGACCTCCGAAACCAGCTTCCATGTATGAGTAAAGTGATATTTACCGCTCGGTGCTTTCTGCTTATGATCATGAAAAAAAATGTTAAATAGTTCTGGCAAAAATATAGCGATACTCACGAGTCAGCATTGACGTTAACATGCAAAAAGCCATTCCGTCTCAGTCAACGGCAGTAGAAAATTGGCAAGGAAAAATATGATAATAATTAACTTTGAGTTTAAGTGTTATATTCTATATGAGTAATGCTCTATTTTTTATTACTGGAAGTATATCACTTTATTGGATTTATTATTACAGAATTATGAATTTTAATTCACTTTCGCTCTCTAATTAAATGCCACCACTATTTATGTTGCTTACACACTTAATTATTATTAATTAAATAAATAATAACATGTTTTATAGGATGTGTTATAATATGTTCTTTGCAACTATTCAATATCAAATTTATACTATGAACGTTAGAAGATTGATGTGCTACAAAACATGCTTTTGTTTCAAAAGATAAGTTTATTTCTTCTTGTTGAGTGTAGGTTCTTAAATTAAAATATATAGTTTTACACAGGAGATTATGTGGGGTTTCAGTATATTGTGGCTGATTAACAAATATTCTAATAAACTTCAAAAATGTATAGCTGTAATATAAAGAAACCTAACATGACGCCTGTAATCCCCAAAGAGGTAGGCAGAGGAGTGTAGCACACTCTAACGTCACACCAGTTACGTTTTTCTATCAACCATGGAATAGTACGTGTGCCTATTGTACTGATCAAATTACATAATAAATATATATATTTTTTTGAATAATATTATCCTTGCTAATGAAGTTTATATTACTTTGCTCGTGTAAATCTTCTGTTCACCGACTATTCTAAAACGTTGATGTAATGAACTAAATAACATAAAAATGTTAGTTTTACAGATTTTTCTTTAATCAAATATTGCGACTACTTACGATTAGCTAATTGAAATTTGCAACATAAAAAACACAGTTAACCATATTGTCAAATCTGAGAAAACATCTCTTTCTATTTATTATTGGAATGTAAACTTAAAAAACTGAAGTACAAAGACGAATATACTTAATATTTTTATGCCAATGTCGGCGCCATTTAGCCATACATTTTTTATACAATGTGTGAACATATTATGCCATAACATCAGACGCTATCACTATTATTGATTTATAGGTAATTAAGTTCATAAATGTCATTGTTAACTAAGCGACATTACACGCTACGACTTGCTATGTTTTTTGTACACTTTAAGGGTTGAGCGTTATTGTTAGGCATTATGGAAAGGTTGTATCATGCTGTATCCATTAACATACAAATGGGTTTTGTATTAAATGGGCATCAAATCCACCTAAAGGAGCAGTTTACATAACCAGCTTTGTAAAGTCATTATGTTACCTTTAAAGTTGATCGGGGGCCTTGAGATAATGGTAAGTACTCGTATTTTAGCTTAACGTACGGTTATCATTTAGCGGTCCACAGGTCCACGGTCCATAGGTTTAACAAAAACGGTTCATCGTTAAATGTAAACTACCATTAGAATAGACCCCGTTGTACGATTGTCAATAGTTGTGAAACAGAAATTAATACTTAGTCTAAAGCCGTATTTAAATTCACCTCGCATGTTAAGTAACGGCATTAGTCCAGTTTAATTAGAGGCCTATAATTTCTATATTTTTATCATCGTCACCGTCAACGCTTTGACCGCCACAATGTTGGGTACGGGTATTTTGTTTAGAAGGTGAAGATCATTGTCTGCCACGCTGTCCAAATGCGGGTTGCCAGGCCATGATGTTTTCCGTATACATGTTTAATACATACACATTTAATACTTTCAAATGCATATAACTATCATAGCTGGCGATTACCCAAAGTTGCGTGTAGCAGGCGCGGGTACTGGTCGGAGCTGCGTGACTAGCGCCGACTGCATTTAATGGACGAACAGACGTAGCCTTTATTAAAAAACTATCACGAAATGCTATTTCATAAAAAACAACTCCTTAACAACACATTTGTATTTGGAACAATCGTTAAGTTACGCACATTTGTCTAGCATTCGTATGATTAAAAAATTTAAGATTAAGTACAAACTCTATTGAATAAAGTAACATCACGCCTGTAATCCGCGAAGATGTAGGCAGAGTAATGTAGAACACTCCCACGTTTCACCAGTTACTTTTAAGTCCCACGATGGAATAGGTGGTGAGCCTATTGCCATATA
>DWDV01000378.1:0-17392 GCA_018245615.1 Mimoniades ocyalus | reverse complement strand
AATAGAAATTCTTTATCGGCACTCATACGTTCATACGGAGGCGGACGGCTCGGGCTTGTTTGATTGCATTTGTTCGAAATGCACAGTCGAGATTAAGAGCGCTGGCCGTGTTGTTGATTTTGTAACGTAAAAAATCGTACTCAAAAATAAAAGTGTATAATCACCGTTGTGCTAGTGCATGGTACGATGACGTCTTAAACGTTTTGTGTCCGAAGATACTCGTATGACCCAGTAGAACTATCACTTGCCTTTCTAATAGGTTTTGTAGTGTTGGAAATAATGAATATTATGATCATAAAAATAGCTACAACATTGTCCCAGCGTTGCTCTCCTACGTCCTTCGTTAGTCATGCGAGTGTCCGGTGTGGGCGTCACGTGCGCGGCCGGGCCGGGACGTTTCATCAGGTGGAGCATTCGTCCCAAGGCCGAACGTATTGTTTGATTGTTAAGTAGTAAACAATCCAGCGCTAATGTCGTATTTACGGATTACGCTCTCCTATATTGTCATTTTAATCGTGTTACGCGGAAGTGGTGATTTGCTTTATTAAGCTCAGAATATCTGGAGTCGATTTCGTAGTGTAGTTGTGTGCGCGGTCGGGTTCGTAGTGTGCTTTCTCTGCCACATAATATCTACATGACCCTCTCTACTGGAATTCATATATTTATTATATCTCACTGTACACACTTTAACACTAAACAAACATCAATGCATCGTAGCTCATTCGCTAACTTATTTACTATATTATCACCTACTTCTTGCCGAACACATTTTTGTTTATTTGTATATTTTATTTTTAAATGTATTTAGTATCATTCAGTGTACTTTAAGTTAAATATTATAATCAGCTTTGTACCAAGTGAACACTAATACCACCGACCGCTTCTTAAGATAACATACATCATGGAATTTTTCGCCTTGCAAATAGGTCACGGTATTTTAAGTCAATACCTCAATATTCCTCAATGAGTCATATCAATGTTTTAGTGAAATAAATTCTACTGTTTCGTTCTACTTCTTATCACAAAGAAATTAACGCTTCCTAAAACATTAGGTAATTTATCTTAATTAAGAACAAGAGATTAAATGTAATGAATATTGTTCTCAAATATTATTCAAGTGTGAAAGGATAACAAACGTTTCCTTCTTAACTTAAAAAGTAAATACCCAGTAGACATTGGGTGTCTCGTATGACACACACGTACACGTATGTACTAACTAATTAGAAGAACGACGCTCAAAGCGAAGGTTGAGTACAACGTAGTGAGGAAACAGAGCAGCGCAGCAACCAGTGGCCGGGGCCGCGCGCAGCGGCGGCGCTGTGACGGGGCGGGGGTGCCGGTTATGTTCGTGCTAATGCTCGGATAACAGTTAACTGATTACATATTTATTGCACGGCTTATCAATATTGCACTTGTTCATTTTTGAATAGTCGTGCCGTGAGTCGGGCTTCCAATTCAAATAATAAATATCGACGGAGGAGAAGCAAAACTGCTCAACACTATGCAATTTAAAATACGATAATAATACGTGTAGTCGAATTTAAAATGAAACAATGGAACGCAGCGATACAGACAAGTGTACGGGCTGCGATCTCACGAATCGACTTTGGAATTTTCACCTGTCAAGTTGTATTGTTCTCGGCGAGACGCCGCGGCCGAGCTCTGTTTATAAAGTGTAACCTCTATCGACGCCGACACCCCTCGTGCCGGTTGGCGTACCGTACTCATTCACTAGTACATCCGTGGTTATTAGTCATCTGTCACGAGTAATGTTGTAACTGTCTTGCTTTCTCGCATCACTTTGCGTATTATTTCGCTCGCCAGTAATAAAGCATTGTAATTTATAATAATTTTTGTAGAATGTTAGGTGAGCCTTTCTATTTTCAGCTTCTAAATGTCAGATCTCGATAAAGATCGGTCTAATGATGTGGTGTAACGGTTTAATGACAGTTTTGGTTAATAGCAGTGTATGAAAAGATTAAATGATGAAAGACAAACGACTAGAAGTAACGTTGAGTGTACGCGGCGACGGCTCGGTGGGACGGAACAGTGCTCGGAGCAGCACGAGAAGTAATCGGAGCAATTTCAATACCAATCCTTCTGGGTTGCCCGTTAGCGAAATATTTGCGACCGATCGTTACCGTGCGCCTCAAAATAGATCGTTCGATATTCTCGACAAGTACCGCCGAGATCCCAACCAGTATGGATATCCGGCACAGAGCCTGCAGCTATTGAATCAGTACGAGCCGCCGGCGGATAATAGATATCGCGCTCGAGATAGACACAATCCGTACATCGAATATGGCGAAACTAGATTTCAAAAGTTTCCGACCCAATATCCAGTTCAAGCTGGGTATCCGTTATCGGTGCCATACGATGATTCAAGAAGTCAAATATACGGCACTCTGCCGCGCACGAACGTATCGTACTTTGAGCCGCCAACAAACAACCCGATGTCAGACGGATACATAAGCTACGAGCAACAACAAATGCTCCCGCAAAGCGGACATTATACGTTCCCAGCGCGGTCTGCGGCGAGGCGGGTGCGCATCAGCGACCAGCGCCCGACGGTGCACGGATACGGTACGTTGCATTTAAATGTACATATTCAACTCGCCAACTTGTTTACTTCACATTTAGTTTTAATATCATTACGACGATTACTATGTGACCAGATTAACATGCCGTGGAAATTGGCTTAGAAAGTTGTCTTAAGTTGAAACTAATCTAGTCGGCCAGCGCCGCAGTTATTTTATCTTACCGTTTTCACTTCTAATGCATGCCGTTATGTTTATTTGTAAAAGACTCCCGATAAATTAGATTTCTAATGATATTGAATTTTACCTGATTCCTATCGTTTCATTAGAACAGACGTACGAGGGGCCGTTGAAAAGTTTTTAACCTAAGGTATTAAAAATATTGATATAAATGCATAAAAAATATTTTTCAATATAATCTCTCTCTATTTCAATACACTTCTTACATTTACTATAAAGGGCTTTTATCCCGGTCAAAAAATATTCGCCGTTTTTCTCTTGGAAATGTTTGTTTACGGGCGCCTTCATTTCTTTATCACTGGAAAATCTCCGTCCTCGGAGGTCTTTTTTCAAATTCGAAAAGAGGAAATAATCGCTAGGAGCCAGGTCTGGACTGTAGGGTGAGTGGTTGATTTCTTCGAATCCTGTCTCAACGAGGGCACGGCTTGCTACTCGCGCAGTGGGGACGGGCGCGTTGTCTGGCAAAAACAGGATTCCTTTTGTTAGTTTGCCTCTCCTTTTCTCAACAACTACTTGACGCACTTTTGTAAACAATGCGGCGTAATAGTCTCCGTTTTTTGTAGTATTTTAGGAAGGTAATCGATAAACAAAATTCCTTCACAATCCTAAAAAACAGTGGCCATAAGCTTTCCACTTTGAACTTCCGTGGTGCATTGCATGCAGTTGATTATGCAAAATGTCGCCGATTCGTTCCTTACTGATGCCAATGGCTTCAGCTATCTGCAACAACTTAATTCGCCTATCTTCAAGAACAATTTTTTTCACTTTTTCAATGTTTTCTTCGGTAACGGCGGTGTATAGCGTCGTGACGTGGAATCATGTTCCAGTGAATCCCTGCCTTGTTTGAACACTCGGCTCCAACGTTTTACGGTCGCAAAAGAAGGTGTAGACTCCCCATAAACTGCTGACATCTCTTCAAATATTTCAGTCGGCGGTTTGTTCTTCTTTGTAAGGAATTTTATGACAGCTCTGTACTCCAATTTCGTGCAAAATGCAGTTCACTCAGACATGGTTCAATTACGTTTACGGACACGTTTACGGTTCGATTACAAAAAGCGTAATGATCTAATAACATGTGATGTGCGAGTTATTAGTAATATTTAAAAGTACTTAGGCTCATAAATTTTCAGCCGCCCCTCGTATGCAGCGTTTATTATAAGAATTGAATATGTCGAGCATTGCCTGATGGACGGACGTGCCGGAGACAGTAGCACGTCCATCGCGGGGCCCTCGTTGTTGTTACGATCACTCGTTCATATTAATGCGCGTGTGGTCAAGTAGGGCGAGCTGTAGGCTAACCTTCCCGAGGGACGGACAACAATAGCAACATGACGCTCTCTCCCTGTGCTTAGGCCGATAATACACTGTTCGCTTCTTGTGCCGTACAAGTCCTTACATTATTTCGTATCTACTGTGTATTGATTTTATTATTAGTCTCATTTACTTCCCAGTGTGGTTCGGCTACTATGTAGCTAGATCATTTCGCTTAATGTGTACGGTATGGCGGGTGTCACTTGCACAGTTCTATCCCAGGCTTGGATGCAGCCAGTATATAGTGCAGCTACGTGTGCGATATGGCGCGACATGTGGGCGTGCGACAGCGGCTCGTGTGTCGCCCCCCTAACACGTGCGCTCTAATGAAGCACACCGGCGCGAGCCCGCCCGCCCCTGGACGCTTGCGCGCGCTCCACGTTATTTGCGTTACGGGCCCTTTTAAACACGCTTGCTTATTAGTACTCCAATATTATAATACTGGAACACTTGGCGTTTGAATTGTTGTGCATCAATGGCGGTCACGAAGTCCGCGGTGCGCGGCATCATGTGCTCGATCATGGAGTTCACGTTCAAAGCAAGTAAGACTTTCCTTTATAGTCACGCGAGCAGCCGAACGAAGCTTGCCTTGTGTTCTGGCATCGTTTGAACGTTTATTTGAATATTTATTTTTGGTTCAATAGATACATGATTGTCAGATTTCGGTGTATCAATGAACTTGAATGTTTTACGCCCACCACCCGTTCGCTACGCTGCACGTACCGGTACCCGAGTACGTCACGTGCCGCGCCTGCCGGCCGCCGCCGACACGGCTTCTCGCTGCTCTCTTTTGTAATACATAGTTCTCGAGATACTTGCTAACAGTTCTTGTATATTACACACGTGATTGCAGTATTTTCAGATCCATTATTATTTGTTGTTATTTAGATAAACGTAACATTACGTTTTTTATCCCCGAAGAAGTACGCAGAGGAGTGTTGTAGTACATTACCACGTTTCACCAGTTACGTGTATGTCCCCACTATGGAATAGATGGTGCGCCTATTGTCCTACACCGGGCACATACATGTCCAGACACCGAGCCGCTACTAGAAAGTCTAAATGAGAAGTTTTTTAACAGCATTTTAATGAGTATATTCATTATAGCAAGCACAATTAAACTTACTGTGCGACAATCTCGCACGATATTTGACTTCGTACCTGCGTTGCCGTCAATGTATCGAATTTTTTTGCTCTCAGCAGTTGCTCGTGTAAAATCAAAACAATTATTTTACGTTTTGTTTGCGAGTTCAATATAAAGGGATAACTAGATTAGATGTATTTAAAAGTTATACGTAATACTAGGTTCGGTTACGTAGGGAAGAGCAAGAGAACAGAGCTGCGCGAATGTGCCGCGGCGTCTGTACTCCGCAGCCGCTGTCAGATAGACAGTACACGAGTGGGCGCCGCGAGCCACGCTCAACACTGGCTGGTAATGGTAGCTTCAGTTACTGCGGCGTCGGCGGAGTAGTTGCAAGTGCGACTGCTCATCGAGAGATTCTTGGCTTCACAACCTGGGTCGGGTACTATTGGATTTTTTGAAACTAGAATTTGGAGTTAAAATTTCCAGGAGTGACTCGAAGTCAAATGCTGCCCGGCGTGCGGCGGCAGGCTCGCTATTGAGCTATCACGAGGGGACGTAAAACGTAACTGGTGAATCGTCGGAGTATGCTACACTCCTCTGCGTACCTCTTCGGAGATTACAGACTTGGTGTTATGTAGCACAAGTTATTGGTTATGTCCTTTTAGAATTATAATTATTAACTAGAATACCTCTTATTTATTTATTTATTTATTTATTTATTTATTTATTTATTTTGACACATCGACAGCATCACACACAAACATTTACAAGTAACTTACTCTAAACAAGAACTGGTGTGCATGCCAATTATGGATGCGTACATCATTCTCTAAACTAGACGTGGTAGTTATTTTATATGTTACACGTTATATTGTAAGAAAATTATATATTACGTTACGTTATATTGTTATATTGTAAGACGTTTTATGCGTAGGTTAAAATAAATGTTCTAACTAAGCGAATAGTTAGAGATATAATTTAAAAGAAAGAACATAGAATCAAGCAAAGGAGTAAAATGAAGAAGCAATAAGTGTGTTAACAACTACTGATTGTTATTCAGGGGAGTATGGTCCGTTCACATTGCATTTTGAGGAGACACCAACCATCGAGTTTCGCAAAGAAACATCTATGTACATGTTTTTGGAGTGTATAGCATTTACTCAAAGAGGAAGTTTCTCACTGTCAGGGCTTCACACCTTCTAGTTCCAAAAGTTTGCCATCAAAGCTGTTAAGTTGTTACTGCTAACCGCAAGTCCCAAAGTATAATAACGACAGGGATTGGCCTCAATAGATCTGTTATGGTAACAGTGGTTTTTGGGTTTCAGTCGTCTCCGTTAACTTCAAATAACAATAACAATTACGGCCGTTTCGTGTAGCAATAACGTCACGTAAATTACGAGAGATATAATTTACACAATTATCTGATAACTATAATATCCTTCTGATTTAAACACTTCATCCTCTGATTCCGGTAGTGTCGGGTTCAAATCATGATGCAAACCTTTTTCTTTTCAAAGTTATGTCCGTCTTAATATTAAATATTATTATATTATTTAATTTAATAATTACTATATTATTTAAACCTAAATAATACAATACTATTATATGAAGCTATAATGAATTTTATCCCATAAGGTTTATTTGAGTTTTGATAAGTAGTTTCACGTAAGTCTTCAGCGGTGTGTGAATACTGGTGTCTCAGCTAGAAGGCAAATTCAACAGATCTTATACGCAGAGTCAGCTCATATAAATGTTAAGCAGTTCCGCCCAGACGCCCTAATACAACCCCCGAGCTTCTTTGCTAACGAATGTTAGATACCCAATATTAGGCATGCGCCTTGTAATAAGTGTATTTTTTTTTCATAATATAATCTGCTCTACTTATATGACAGTGCATTGTATGTGCATTTTTTATTCTTAAGTGTTTTTAGATATTTGCGATTGATTATATGACTGTACGAGTAAAAGTTTAATTGCTAGTTTTAGTAGATGTTTTGCAACATTTGTTAATAGACCACGATTATAGTTGATGTTAATTGATATACATCTGTTACGTAGTGTTCTGAAATCCCCCAGCTGGGCAGCAGTAGAGACTCGTGCCTTTGCTACAAAACATTTATCTAAAATGACATTTATCTCATATAAATGTTAAGTAGTTTTTTTGAGGCTCCATCGCGAAAGTAAGAAGTATAGGTATCTTCCTGACGTCATCTTAAAATGGTAATGCAGAATTTGCTGCTTTGAAAATTGTAGTGTGCGCTATCTTTTGAAGGGAATATCATTTAGTAAACTACTTCTTACTGGATATTCTCAGTTTTTAGGATTCCGTGATACAAAACACAAAACGGACGGTTTCTGTTTATAATACCAAACTCTAACATTTTTTTGTCCCTGTCTATTGTAGTCATGAAGTTTTTTTTTTTTTTTCAATTATTGGTGACTATTGACTATTTGAATGATTTTTTCACGTTGGATAATAAAAGAAAATATGCTACGTTGTTCAAGTGTAAAGAGATACAATAGGTACAATAATACATCTTCCACTTGGTTCTTAATTGTAATATGAAGAATATTTGAGATCAGCAACAATTAGGCATACTCGTGTGTTCCGACAAGAATTCAATACTACGGAGCATACAGCATGCATATCTGACTTCTGCTTCTAACAGAAAAATATTAGTTTTAATGAAAAATGTTTCTATCTCACTGTTCTATAAAAATGCTAATGACGTCAGCTAGTTCGGTTAAAGTAAGTTGAGATGCGAACGTCTTGGTTTTAGAACTGAATACCATTTGGAAAACTAAATTTTACAAATTATACGATCCAGACCAACGTTTTCTGATTCCGCTAGTTTTCATGAATACGAAGTAAGCTAAAAGAAATAAGTTTATTATATATTTTAAACATTTGAATAATTTAAACACTTTTTATGAAAGAAATTTAAATTTTCATTCAGTGTCATTAGAAATATAACATTTCGTACTAATATCTCGTTTAGTAATATTAATTCATAAAAACGTTCATACAATAATTTTTTGTGGATCTTGAATCGTCAATCGTGAATCTTGATCCTGTTTATTCTTCTATTATATTCTGATTTTGTATTAGATACTAGACCACTAGTATCTAATACAAAATCTTTGTTATTTATTTATGCATCCAAGAACGTCCAATGGAGATACGATAGTTATGTATGGGTGCAGACGAGGGTATATAAATGGAGAGACTGGATGACTTCTTAAACTATTTATTCAATTTCCACAATGGATAATGAATTATTTAATTCTAAATCTAAACAAAAGTGAAACTTGTACGATGCTAGTAACAAGAATGGTACTTTTTCCGTGGGAACGCTACACGACACCACGCGTTACCCGAGTTGGGCTTTAAGTCAGCAAAAATTTTATAATATATCAAAAGTAGTAATTTTGTCTCAGAGTAATACGATGATAAACATGTTTGTATCATAACAATATTGTAGGTAATGAATCTGTACAACAGATTCATTACTACAATACAATACAACAATACAATACAATAATACAATACAACAATACAATACAACAATACAATACAACATTACAATACAACAATACAATACAACAATACAATACAACAATACAATACAACAATACAATACAACAATACAATACAAGTAAGTCTTGTTGTTATGTATCGCACACCATCAGATGTAACATTATTCTTGTACCGTGTGAATGTTGTAAACATTCATTATGTATTTATACATATATGTTACATATGTAATCGTTAAACGAAAAAGGAAATTAAAACGGAAAAATTAATAGCAAAGCAACATAATTGTAATAAGAATAATTATAAATGAAAATAAAAATTAGGGCATTAGCTCTAACTTTTTATTTCATTTATAATTATTTTTATTCTGAATTTAATAGTTAAATACAGAAATATAGGTGTAGAATTTAACATATTCTTAATACCGTGAGGTTGCTGTCTCATTAACTTAATTCATATACGTAATGACTTCATTTTTTTTTGTTCATATGTATTTATACTTTGAATTTAATATTTGTATACCGAAAAGCAATAACATGTAATCCTTACTGGTCTTCATAATTAAAAATGGTTAATGGAGTGATATATTATATTTTTCTTAACTACTCTACACATTCTTATGTCTGTGGTAGTAAGTGAATACAAAATCTAGTCGTTCCACACGATTTGTCGTTGAAATGTAAAATACTTGGAACAAAAAAAAACTTTTCCGACCTTAATCCACGATAACTTGAGAGAGATCCGATTCTCTTATTCAATTTTAACCAAACCCACGCCATCATTCACCACCGGTCTTATCCACGAAAGAACAAAGTTGATTATGGCGAAATAAAACGCAAATGTGGCCACGGCAGGTGCTTGAGGAGTCGACCCGAGTTATCTTGCATCTGCGCCCAATCCAACGCTTACTGTAGTAGAAAGAGGGTACAATTTTGCGGAAAGAAACGGTAGAGCGGGAGAGTTCAGTCGAAGTCTAGTGAGGTCGTTATTTCTAGACCGTGAACAGAGAAGGGTCCTTGAGACAACGGTCCGATAGCCAAAGCGACGCTAACTCATGGCAATAACAATAGACGTTAAAATGATTGAGCTTTCATGTTGAGTTTTCGTTAGTGATTGAATTATAAAGGCGTAATCAAATCGTCTAGAGTACTTTTCGAGGCAAAGCAGATCTAATGACGTTCAGTACTATATGCAACAAATGCACTATTTACTTTTCAAGAAACCGGGTAGTTAAGTTACTGTAGAATTAAAATCGAGATAAATACTCTAGTAAATTACAAAGTAACCAGTTGAAAAGAGTATATATATTTTGGTTGTTACATTTATAAAATTATGTACCTTCTCTAACTACTTGAGTAGAACAGCCGTACAAGAAGCTTGGATCTCTGCTAGTACAAGTCAGCGGTCTCGATGTGTGTATGTTTTATTGACTGGCATGAAAGTTTTCAATTTCAGGAAATTAGGGCTATTACACCCACTTTCGAAGGAAATGGCTTGTTGCGAAGTCGTTTTGAAATATGATGCATTTTGGACAAAAATGTTCTAACGAGCCAGGTTTTTTTAGTAAATTGTATTAACTTTATTTAATTTTATTTAACAGTAGTGATCGCCCCGTGGTTGACATTTTAAAATAATTCGTTTTTTTATTATTAAAAGATCATTAAGGTTCTATTGTCAGAGATTATAACTAAAGTACACAATCTATTAGCCTTTTAAAATATGAAAAAAAAATGATGACTTCCATAAACTATATCCTTTTGAAGTGGAAATCTCTTTAAGGACGTTGGACATTTTTGAGATAGAGAAAAATCACTGCGAAAGTTCTCAAGAATTGCACGTAAAGTTTAGTGCTACGCGTGTTAATATATACGATTATTCTGTATGCGTCACAGTAACGCAATGCTTTGCACCATTATAACCATTTTATTCCTTTAACCTTACAGTACTACGAATAGAGATGGCTGTCTACTACGTTTAGAAACTCTGATCCACGGAGTACAAAACTCAAATCGAAACATCTTAGAGACCGGACTAATTACGCGTCAAATATTTGAATTTCTTTTTCCGTCGTTAACCTTAGACATGGTTTCAGACTTATCCACCATAGATTAATGCCTGATCTGTTACGGTCTTCTACAATGGACCATAGTTTACACTACGATGTAAATTTTCATTGGACACTATAAATCAGTATGGGGTTAGTTTTATCGGAACCTGAGTGATACCAAAACAATAGAACAGTCATAGTACCGTCGAACTCCTATATTCCAGCATTTCTTTGTCACTATTTCATAAAAAGTGGATTTAAATACATTCAAAAGAAGAGCAAATCTCAAAAGGACAACCCAGAACCCACTTAATAAAATAACCAAATTGAAAAAAGGGACCAAAAGATCAAATAAAAATGGCGAAAAAAGTAATCCCAAGTAAAGATATTCATTGAAATACATTGAAATCGGTAATAAAATTGGTATTGGATCTATTCATATATCATTTGATTCGGGAAAAGTGGTTGTATTGATGTAGTAGGGAATAATAATTTTATCTCTTACTGGCTTTTGGGGACAAGCTTTGTATGTGCTCTTATGAGACAGTATGGAAGAGAATGGCCTAAGTGTGTCACGACTATAGGAGAGACATAGTAAACATTGGAACATGCAGATGCCACATTATAAATCAGATCTACATATATATATCACAGACGACTGACCGATGACTGCCTCGTTGGTCGTGTTGGTTGCAAGCGAGACTGCCGGACCTACGTTCAAATCCCGGGTTTGATTGGATTTTTCTAATTTAGGTTTTCTATCTAGATCTATTAATTAAGATCTATTAAATAATTTTCCTAATTTAGATTTTCTAGTAGTGGTACCGAGTCTCGATATGTGCCCGATGCATGGCAATAAGCTCATTACTATTATTTATAGTGGGACGTGAACGTAACTGGTGTAGCGTGGTACTTACTACATTCCTCTCTTTGTCTGCCTTTCTCTGCGGGGAATACACGTGTGATTTTACGTTGTTATATATTGAACATAAGAAGAGCGGATAAGAAGTATTCTACACTCTTTTTGGCTTACAAGATATCGCTTAAAATCACGTCTACACGTTGTTCTATTGAGACATAAATGAAAGACGAATCTAAGAATTAGCAACTTTTTTTGCATTTATAGTAGCCAAGTGAGGATTACCTCATTCGCTCAAGTCTCGGGAGAAGAAGTGTCCGATATTAAATGACGCAAAACTTTGTAATATTTCAGTATTGTACGTTTGTACGTTTTCAGTATTTGGGATTTCTTGAAACATTGCAACTATTACATTGTTTTATAGAACATGCACACTAGTAGAATTTACTTTGCACCGAATAGCTCGTAGTTTTATGCATGCATTTATATTACATATTTTATGAAAATTTACGCATGAAATGTTTCAAATTGAATTTCATCAATGGCAGCCTATTATATCGTAAGTTTGGCTATTAAAATGAATATATCAGTGTAGTTTATAAAATTTATTTCATATTGATAATCTTGTCACTCAATACAAGCACAGTAATCTAATGTGTGTGCGAGCGATGGTGATGTGGGTGCTGTGTGCAGAATTAATAACCAAAGAGCAACATTTAGTTATGGCCTGAAACCATTTTATAGCGTGCGCATACTAGTGTTAGCCGTTTCACATGTACTTCGACCATCCAATTTTGAAACTTAGCGGTCTGAAACAAATTCTTTGTGTCTCAAGATATGTGCACAGCACGGTAATTAAGTCGGAATACGATGATGCTACTCACTAACTTACCCCTAACCACTAACTACCCCTATCAGTCCCACTAAGCGGGAGAAATGTACATCGTGACAAGTAGAAATCAAATGACAAGGCCCTATCGATGTATGCACACAATCATCAAAAACTGTTTAGGTTATGAGAGATTCAGTCGCCAGTTTCCACCGTAGTGACTAGTTGGTCCAGAGTTCTTGTTAATATCGTTTAAAAAGTGTAATTTCATAACCTGCTCGCTGTATGAACAAACCCAGGAATGACATAAAATTGAGGTCCCCTATAAACTTAAAGAGCGTTTTGGTACTCGGCTTATCTTTCAGCATTATTAACCGTACCAACGCGTTCTACCACAAGCGATTAACGAATTTTGAGAAGAGTTCTTTGAAATTGTTAAAAATCGCTATCGGTCTGTAGCGTGAATCAACAAAGATCAATTTTTTAATGAGTGTCAAAAAATTAGGAATGCAATTTGAGCAAAGTCTTTAGGTCATGTAGGGCACGTTAAGCAATTTTCTAGCTATTGTAACGGCATTCATGTTGGTTTTGATAACTTATTATACACGAGTATCTAACTCTGATCCCAGTGAAGTTTCATAAGTATTCCAGGTTAACATACGGTATATGGTATTGTTATACAATAATGACTAATAGAAAGAAAAGTGTCAACAATACCAGCAACGTACGCTTATGAACGTAACATGACGCCTGTTATTCCCTGTAGAGATAAGCAGAGGAGTGTAGAACATTCCCACGTTTCACCAGTTACGTTTACGTCCCATTATGGAATAGGTGGTGAGCCTGTTGCCGTACACTAAACACACATCCAGACTCCGAGCCACTACTAGAAAATCTAAATTAGAAAAGTCTAATAATGTCCAGACCCGGAATTTGAACCCAGGACTTATCGATTGTTGGTCACCCTTGTAACCAACATGACCAACGAGGCAGTCAAGTTCTGGAGCCGTTCTGTAAAGACGGGTTTTTTCATATGCCATGTTTGTGAACACAATATACGTGCGACCTAAATCAACAAATGAAAACAGGAACACACTATGAATAATTCATGCGAATGTTGCTATGGTGAAAAAAGATGGACAATGAAACATAAAGGGTAAGCGCGAATGCAGTTGTTCCATTTTTAAATTATTCTCCACATATCGCTCGTCGCTTTCCGCTCAAACAGATAGAAGCATGGCCACATAATGTTAAGTACACATACCCGGGCACTCGGCTTAAAATCATATAAGAGGATATGTTTTACGGCTATCCCGAAAGTAAAAATCAATATTAGCTTTTTGAAAATAAATAAATATCACGTATAACTCTGTTCAGAATAGGTTTAAAAAAACAGTGGTTTGATTGATACTCAAACGGACGCTTACCAACATCACTGTGTACAAATTAAATTTAAATT
Source organism: Mimoniades ocyalus (assembly GCA_018245615.1). Classification (NCBI taxonomy): domain Eukaryota; kingdom Metazoa; phylum Arthropoda; class Insecta; order Lepidoptera; family Hesperiidae; genus Mimoniades; species Mimoniades ocyalus. The sequence goes on along the minus strand of DWDV01000378.1, from coordinate 3,491 downwards.
AAGAACTTTTGTCAAAATGATCAGTAAACTCTTTATATTTTTAACATGCAAGCATCATGTTTCATAAGGGAGATTACCATTCTTACTAATTTACATGAACCGGTTATTTTTATTAATATTATTATTTTTATCATTACGTTAATTCTTTCACGGGTAGGCAGACAGTACCTAGTGTCAATTTTCACTAACCTTACAGACTTAACATGCTTTACCTATATTCAATATCTCGATACAGTCACCCCGTTTTCGGAGATTAACAGCCAGTATCAGACCTTAGTGTTAAACATATATATGTGAAATTTAGTTACATATTTAAATAACGGTTCATTTTCAAGTCATACTTTATTCTAACACAAATTTTGTGTTATTTATATCAAATTTTCTTCAATTAAACGGTTAACTTTGCGAAATTTACTAATTACGTTATCGCTCTCTCAGGCGCAACTCAACTGCCGTTATCGTCAACTGTATATTAAATATTAGTATAATATTTTAACTGCTGTCCGCGAAGTCAGTGATCGTAAGTAATTTAAACTAGAACAATTTCTCATTGCATCGTTACGTGGCTATTTCAATTTTATTCAGTTGTTTTCAGTAGTAATGTGCAAAAACGCAATCTTAAATACGACTTACATCGACATATGTCATAAATTATATGTGATGGTTGCAAAGTTTTGCTCTAAATTATTATGTTTGATTGGCGCTGCCTCACAACTTGGTAAATATGTATAAAAATTTTTATCTGAATATTGATAAATTTTCACAATAAATCTGTTCATTTTTTTTAATTTACTGTAGCTCAATACCTAGGAAAAAGAACGAAATATGTTGAACATAGTAACATTACGCCTGAAATCCTCGAAGAGGTAGGCGGAGGAGTGTAGTACAGTCCCACTGTGTAGAACAATTTAGTAAATTCCATCCATGTAATAGTGAAATAAAGAAACAAAATTTGTATAATTGTTTAGAGAGAGACTGGAGACAAATTCGGGGGTAACAATTATACGATAGATGTTCGTGAGTCAATCATGAAACAACGAAAACTGCCTTTTACCCTTACGTAAAGTACGTAAGGTAGGTAAAGGTAAGGTAACCTTCACTTACCTTATTTCATTTTTCCATTTATCTTATCAAGAGATTATGGGTCGAAGGGTGACATACCTAATGGTAATATTATTTCATTTTTTCTTTCATTATTCTTACATTTGATATTACCCGAACAAAGTCGTACATAGAATATATTATGTGAATAAATGATACGAAATGATGTATCATAGCTGAAGCAGGTTGATGTTTAATATACTTAAATAAATATACCACTGTACGCACAATATTAATATTACATCAATATTATATTGCAAATATTCTGCCATCGATAGCGAAACATAGTTTTAAGACCCCATATACGGTTTGTTAGTCCAACTTCTGACACAAGCGCGCTAATTTAAGACCGAAGTTAGCTTGGATGCTGAAACACAAACTGCAGTACACGCGACCAAGTTACATGTTATTAGCCGGAGAGTGATAAGTTAGCTTTATTATGTTTGAATGGTTACACTTCGTTAAACTTGTAATGACACAATGCGGGCCGCATTTAAGGGTTGATTCTTAATTTACAGCTATAGTCATAATTGTGCCATTCAGATAAACACAACTGGTGAAACGTGGGGAGTGTAATACACTTGACTGCCTAACTGTTAAGGAATTATGGGCGTGTTATTATGGTTTGTGCTATTCTGCTTTTCTTATCAAACATCATCGACGAGGTTGGTGATTGATTTGTTAGATTTATAGTTCGGGGGACTAAGCTGATCGCTGGTGATCTCTGGAGTCAAACAGTCGTGAATATTGTTGGTTTTTTGAGACGGAATGTTCTGTGGTAAATCTAAGCGTTTTCTGTTAGTGTTTATTAGATAGTTAAATCTCGAAGTAAAGCCTCGTGGACAGGTCTAAGGGTCACTTTTAAAATATCTCATAGGTTGAGTGTACACTCACAGATGCCTTAATCATCTGAAATACAGTAGAATAATCGAGAATGGATGGATGAAGAATCGAAAAAGGGGATGCAACAATTACAACAAGCTACAAATATTTTCTTCAAACAGTTTTAAAAGACGAACGCAGACGTCAAATCCAAAGTACCCACAGCTGCGACTCGTAAGTTTAACAAAACCGATGACACTGTAAAAGGCGCAAATGATCGCAGTACAATCAGTTGGAGAGCAAATTTTTAACCTCGCCCCGGAAGTGCTGCAAACATAAAAATATGGCCGGGAATAACGAGACGATTATCGCGAAAGCTTTTTAACTGTTACACCGCGGCTTCATCGATAAGCGGAAAGCGAATTACTGCATTTCGCCTGTCCGCTTTGTTTTGAATATATCTTTAATATTTGTAAGTGTTTGTGTAACAATACAATACACATTTGTAACAGTTTTCCTATGACCTAATTCATATGTAATCAGCAAAGAAATACAATGCAATTATAAGAATTAAATCAATTTGAAGCATGTAAAACAAAATCTGTATCTGTATTTAAAATGTTTCAAATAAAAAATTAAACAAACATGTCTATATTTAAATTTGTCAGTCCTTCTAAATTTACAAAAATAGAGTTTTAAAAAGTAGGATTTAGATACTACTAATTTTGTTGCCGTTGAAGGCCAGTGTAGTTAATCTAATTTTCGTAAGTCTAGACTTAGTCGTACGCATAAAACGCAACATTTCAGCTCGTGTCTTGGCCCAAACGAGACAGCTATATTTCAGCGGTGAAGCGAAATTGTCCTAGATTATTCATTCGGATATTTTAATGTCCATCTTAACTACGGCGTTTGTTGTGTTTGAGCATAATTAACTCGACGCTCGCACCGAATGAAAACAGTGTTGAGAAATAATGAGTTTTAATTGGAAATTATGACATTTAATGACATGCCTTATGAAAAATACGAAGATTTTGGAATCGCTCGTAGCTAAGGAATCGTTCGAATGAATGAAGAAAGCATCGCGAGAAAACGCTAGAGTTATGTTACATTATGTAGGCAAGGATTTATTTATGTCCGACACCGTAAAGTACCTGGAGTGACGTCACAGTAATATGATTGTAACCTGATATTTGTGGCAGTTAATACGTCAACATGCAGTCAATTCGAGTGATAATTTTTATGCATAAATGCATATTCTATATTAAGATATAGGTACACGGTATGAGTCCTTTACTGGAAAAGCACTACGTGGCAAGATACTGTGGGAAAAAAAATCCGGCCAAGGAATATTTCCAAGAATAATTCGAGAAACCTCATAAGCCTTATAGAATATTCGATATAGCGCGGGTATGCTTTTAGGATTACTCTCATGTTAAAAGTATGTAAGTATACCAACGAAACCATATTAAATTCTTCATGCAAGTTTTATAATCGTAAACGTAACTTCACGCCTGTAATCCCCGAAGAGGTAGGCAGAGGAATGCAGAACACTCCCACATGTCACCGGT
>DWDV01000377.1:0-17393 GCA_018245615.1 Mimoniades ocyalus | reverse complement strand
AGTGTTTTATCACCGAATTAAAATGTACCTTTTGTTGAGAGGATTTCATTTCATCCTATCTATTCATTGTTACCTTTGTTGTTATGGCATTTCATTTACGATTCTCGTAACATTCTTATAAAAATGAAGGCGCTTGTTAATTAACATGGAACACAAAATTTTACATTCTCAACTTATATTTTACATGTAACGTTTATGTTCTTAAAGTTTACCCTAAAGTTATTTGAGGTTATGTTTGACATGAAAGACTTTAATGAAGGAGCGAATATAGCTCTCATTCAAAGCAACATGTTGCAAACGTACATGTACCTCTTGTGTATTTGCTTACCCAAATTTATGAAAAACAAAATGATATTTGGATTCTGACATTACTTTTATATACACCTGACTGAATCAGGATTAAAGCACCTAAAAGAAATGTTGGACGTGAAACTCAGGTCGAGGCAATATTTTTCGCACACAGACATGTTATTTGTTTTCTCGGGTGTACGCATCCCGAATAACTCTCAAAATTTACAATTCTTTGTTGTTTACAAGAGCATCGCGATGCTAAACAAATCCGTGAAAGCTAGTACACTCGTCGACATGACCCCGATGCATGGAACTGCATTTTTTATTCCTTCGCCGCGGCAACTCGCGGACGCCGGCACGTTATTCCGAATTTTACTTATTTCGACATGAAAATATCGTGTTAACTGTATTTGGTAGTTCGAGTGGGACAAGATTTTGATTGAACTTCACTTGTAGATCAAATATTCGAAATTAGGTTAAATATTGGGGAATGTAAAAGAAGTTTTGTAGTGGAGTCGCATTCTAATTGGATAAAACAGTCTTGATCGACTGAAAGCAGTCATATGCATACTTGTCGACGGCTCGTTAGCTACAATTGTCGCAGCTCTGGGCGCACCGAGTCTTGCGTTCGATAAGCAGGCCGGGTGGACAGCTCTACGATGATTTTAGATATTTGTTTTTGATCTGGGTGGTCTTTACACTTATCTACATACATATTTACAGCCATGACACCCTCGATACAGGAAAGGACACTTGTAAGTATCTTTAAGATAGACACGTCATAAAACATGCGTTAGGAAGTGAAATATTGATCAAGGTGGGAATTATTTCTATTGTGGTATAATTTTTAAATCTATTGCTTTTTTTCTCGCTCACTGTGACGTTTAGAACACGTGATGTTCTAAATTCAATTTTACGAAATGAACAAAAAACACGTAGGTTTGTAGTCGGCGCGGGTTTTTTTATAAAACGGATCCAATTCGCAATATAAACGAATTAACGCTAAAACATCGCTAGTAATACAAGTACGATCAGCTGCCGGAACGATTCTACCTGGCTTTGTTTCCGTTTTAGTTCGCTTTTGATTGATTCATTGTTTGTTTATTTGTATCTTATTTAAATGTGTAACAAATATACAATAGGACTTTTATTGTTATTACTGTCTCTAACTGCCTCGTTGTTCGTGTCGGTTGCAAGCGCGACTGCCGAACTAGAGGTCCTGGGATTAAATCCCGGGTCGGGCACTATTGGATTTTTCTAACTTACAATTTCTAATAGTGTCTCAGAGTCTGGATATGTGGTCGGTGTATGGCAATAGGCCCACTACTTCGTCCATAGTGAAACGTGGGAGTGTACTACACTCCTCTGCCTACTTCTTCGGGAATTATAGGCGTTTTTTTGCGTCGTTAATTCTTCAGTTTGTTAGCCTTATAAATAGGAGAACAAAGAAGACGTTACGTTAAAATGATAGCTAGGTACTATGTACTAATTAGAAGATTGTGAATAACCTATATAAACACCAACGTCTGGGATTTAGTTACCTGCAAGTTTATAGACGAGCGGTAATGGAAATCAAGGTTTATGGCGTTGTTTTACAGCATGGTCACCTGTCGTAGTGTACCGTGCGAAAGTCACGCTCTAAGAAACCATCTTGAGGAATCTGGCTCTCTCTAAAAACAATTGCGAGTAATATTATCATAGTTTGCTATACCATAATAAAAATTAAATACTAGTACGTTTCAGATATCTGTTTCTTGTAAAATGGACATGAACAGTTGTACAAGGGTCCTACTTATTCCATATTGAAATATCTTCCAGTAGGCCCGCTGCTGGAAAATTAGTTTCGCAATGCCAACCTAGTGCATATAGATGCAATAATACATACATACTAAACATACATATATAAATATATAAAACAGAAATACATACATGCAAAGCTAAACAATAACTATATAAACATACAACAGGACTAAATACAAGAGGTTATTAGAAATCTTTGACAAGTTTCTTGAGAACTGAAATAGTCTCCGAATCTCTTACATTAGGCGGTAGTATATTCCATAATCTTGCCGCATGAACTGTTAAAGAGTTTGTGTAAAAACCTGATTTATGGCTGGGAAGACTAAGGTGAGTTCTTACATGTGACCTGCATAGCATATCACGGGGGCGGGTAAAGAATTAGCTTGTTAGGATTCTGAAGGATGTTGTAAAGGATACAAAAAACCCGAGTGCTTCTTCGGAGTCGGATGGCGAGCCACTTAAGATCCTTGCGAAACTGAGATATTCTGTCGAATTTCTTTAAACCAAAAATGAAGCGAATAGATAAATTTTGCAGGCGCTCACGCTTACTTAATAGCCCCTCAGTAACATCTGAATAACAGGGATCAGAATAATCTAAAATAGGCTGGACTAGCGTCTGGGCAAGAGAGATCTTAGTTTTTAAAGGTAACGCGTTTTATAAGCATTTTAGCGCGTGTAACGTCTAATGCACTTTTCGGCTCGCATTAGTTGCGCAGTCCATGACAGGTGTCGGTCCAATATGACTCCCAGATTTTTGACGGTGTCCGTATACGCTATAGGAAAACCATTAAAATTCACTAAAGGTGGAGAGGACAAGTTGAGGTGGTTATAAAAGTGCTTCCTCTCTATTATTATTATTACTTGCGACTTTGCAGGATTTACGGAAAGATTGAATGAATTATTCTATTTTTTTGTTTCTTTCATTGTTTTAATTGATAGACTGCTGAGATTATTATAATGCAGTATACTATAAGGATATGTGCTCGATGTATGGCAGTAGACTCACCACTTATTCCATGACGGGATGTAAACGTAACTGGTGGAACGTAGGTGTGGATTACACTGCTCTGCCTACTTCTTCGAGGATCACAGGCGTGATGTTGTTACGTATACTATAAGGAAAATTATAACTGTGGAATACTTCTATATCTCTCAATATGAAAAGGTTAACGATTATTTTAGGTTTTTTAAAATAAACGTTGAGATAACATTTGGTCGATATCCCAACTGAAGGCGAGGCCATTTATGTTCTAAGATGCACCCACCTTCAAGTGCTTATCGATTATACTTTACCTGCCAGTCTTTTCGAGGTTCCTTACTGGATAACATCAGCAGGACTCTTTTTTATATAAAAAAAATATTTTAGTATCATGGTGCGTACCCTTTGCACGTGCCGAGCAGTCAGACGAATACAATGTCCCAAGTGATATGACGGAAGGGCGAGTAGCGAGCTCGCGGGCCTTATGCTTCCTCGCAAATGTCAATGTTACGCTCCTCGCGGCGGGCGAGCCTGTCACGCGCCTGTCTGCAAGAATGTGCACGAAACATAGAGAATATATCTTCTCTAGTCTGTTAGATAAGTTGATTTTTAATGTTATATTATATTCATATACGCGAGGCATTGAATCATTCTCTGAAAATGATCCGGTAATTCTTTACTAACCTGTTGTATTTATGTATTTTTTTTAATTCAGCTATAAGTTTTCCTTGAAAATAAATAAATGGGTATAAGATTCGATAGATCGAGACTGCTTATTAAAGTAAGTGCTTCGTCTTAACACTCCTCTGCTTACCTCTTTGAGGAAATACAGGCGTCCTGCTATGTCATGCTAAGAAAGCAATGAAAATAATAGAAAAGTTTTTTTTAATTTATTTCATCAAGAAGTAATTTTATTTGGAATTAAAAGTCAAAGTTTTACAGTTTCTTATACTTAGTATGCAAATCTATGTTGCCAACTTATTTTTATCACATTCCCTCTTGTAACACAAATTCGTTGTAAGGGATCCAGCCCAAGTACCCTGTGCCCTTGTGACGGCTTTGAATAAGTTTTGAAGAATGTTCCGAAGTGGCTCTTATACTCAGTACCTAACCCTCGTGAAGAGACCCGCAGCGGCCTCCCTAATAAGTGACTTGACTTTGTATATATCTGATCTCTCTCTGGATACCTATTAGACCCAGTACTCTATAGTTATATTGTCATGATATAATTCCACCTTGACACGCGCCCGGTAAATGACCAGATCCTCATCCCCTCTCTACCATTGCACGTATAACATAATTGGTGAAAAATCAGAGTACTACACTTCTCTGACTATCCCTTCGAGAAAATACAGGCGTTATATTATACTTCATAATACTATATTGTCTTGTTAAGCCACCGTTGTCAGACCTTGTATTTTACGGGACGTTATTAACGACTAGTCTGGAACTTTCCATTATTTACAGAGCTTGCTAACTGTTCGGTCGCGATAGACATTGAAGAAAGTACAAAAGTAATCTTGACAGAAACTTTAAGTATGAAAAATTGCCACTGACTGGGTATGGTAGTGACTACTAACATTTTCTGTCAGTGTCAGGTAGTATATTCCAAAAAATATTCTCCTTGGATTCCTCCAACTCCACTTCCATAAAGCTTCCTTTGTAATTCTTCAAAAATAAATCACTTTCGTACATTTCAAAAACTGATTCTTTGATTTGTCTATCCACTATTCTCTGTGATCTTCGTACCAACCTTTATTATTTTTGCACTTAATTCTTAAATTGTTGCTGTGTTCAAATATTATCTTTAAATAAAAGGAGCGATCTAAATAGATGTTCCCTAGGTATTATACAAATTAATGCCAAATTCATTTACCTAAATAGGGAATATTTCTTGATAATTATTTACGAGTTGTATCCGACATTATCCACTGAGTGCTAAATTGACGGATCTCGAACCAGCCTAGCGCGTCCGCGCCGTTCCTAGCAAGTCCGCTTGAATAAACAGATTTATACATATTTATTTAAAAAAAAATATATTTAAATTGAGTGTGGAATAAAGTTAGTCGCTTCAACCATTATCATATGAAAACAATGTCAGGTGTAATGGCCTCAAGTAGAAAAAAATAAGGATTCATAATTGAAGTACGTTCTGTATGCACCATAAAGGCCTTTGTGGATATGTAGGTGTATAAATGTATATTCTGATCTGGCCGCACTCAGAAAATGTATTTTAAATCGTCCAAAACCAAAGCTCTTAAACATTTTAAATTTCTTAAAACATTAAGGGAAAAACACAATTTTCAACAACGCTGGGATTGCCTTCCCTGTGGGCAAGGCTATGTCCAGCAGTGAAGTGACGAACTTATGATGAGAATGATGATCAAATGATTATAATGATGATGAATTATCTTAAACGCCTGCATAGCATGACAATTGCTCTCCTTGCTTTACTTTTACCTTACAAATTAACTCTCCTAGTTACTGCCGCCCGTATTAAAACCTCGTTCATTTGTTAAGGGTATTATTAATTAATTTCTGACCATTATACTTTCCATAAAAACCGTAAGCTCAGCAGTAAAACATAATAAAAACAAATTGCGAACCGAACAAGCTCACATAATCGATTACATGATCAATATAATCAAAACTAGGCAACGTGTTTAATGTGTTAATATAAAAATTAACGATCTACGATTATTGCTTTAACATGGAACAAGATATCATTAATATACATCGAAAAATACACAGTTAAGATGTGATATACGATCGATGGTATACGAAACACCATCGACGTGTTCACATAAAAACGTCGTTATTTATTCAAATTATTATTTTAATAACTCGTCAAAATCCATTAACACCACAACCGCTCGTTCTCGCGTTACCCAAACGTGTGGTTACGTTCAATTGATATTTGTCTTTGATTAGCTCGAATTTAAAACGATTGTAATATTATATCTGTTGGCTAAGGTCCTAGATGTATTGGTTTTTATTGGACACGACGCTAATGATTTTCTTATTTGATACTGGTAAGGTATTTGTCAGATTGTTATCAGTAAGCTACGAACTACTCGTGTTTAAAAAACCATAATATACAATTGTTTTTATGGTAGAATGTTATCGTTCAAATGTCGGATACGAATCTCATTACATTTTGAGTGGGATCCTTGGCTTTTACGATGGTCAAGTGCGAATGGAAAAACAATCTTCTAGTTGAAGAAACAATATTCATAAATTTTTGATGTATTGTCCTTTGTCTATTTGCTAATATTTCAATACAGTTATGGCTATGATTAAAGTTACAGCTTATATTATCGTAATGTTATATCAGACAATATTTTCCTCAGGAACGTTCGAGTGATCTTATACGAAGCTATAATATATATCTCGTACTCAAAATATATGAACAGATATGGTAAGACATGTTTCAGGATAGCAAGAAATATTATGGCGCAGGTTATGACCGCAAAGTCATATATTATTGCATATTTACCGCCTGTGGTAGTTTGCAATAATATATTTTATAAGCACGGTATAATAATATACATTATATCTCCGTCTGTGACAGATCTTTAAACGCAATTCCCAACATTTGACATTAGATTTAGAAATTTCGTCAATACGTTTTTGAACGTGATTTGAACGGACGTAACTGTGCGTATGTATAATGAAATGTTCATTTATTAACCTATTTATATTATACACATGTTATACATTTTGTTTATAATAAGCCTAACGTAATGTAATTTGTTTTGTTACAGGTCAGTACTGAGCGATTGTTTTCATTCACATAAATTGAATGAATATGTTGACGTCAGTTTAAACGGTAAGATGATAATGTTGATAAGTAATTTCTATTGTAAGTTATGGTACTTAATACTTTTTCTTTGATTTATTGCCTCGATGGGCTAGTTTTGCAACACAATATAATTAAAACGTAAGGGAACTTTGATATAGATTTATTAATGAATAGAAAGAACTTTAAAAAAAAATAACTTTTATTACTACAGCGTAATATTTACTGAATAAAAATAATTACTCCTCTTGAGAAACCAATAGAATATTTTGTTATAAATACTTCGCATTGGTTTTCAATGCATTTTTAAATATTATTGCAGTCATCAGCAACGTGCTCCTAAGTTTTACCAATGATTAACTGCAATCTCTTTAGGATTTCGTTACTTCGTGGTCTGGTTAAAGTTTGAAGCTCACACTGTGTAGAAATGGTTAGTGAATAAAATGGTGGATAGTTGATCAAAATATTGTGATGTTGAAATATCACTGAATTGAATTTTGTTCTGAGGTCTGGATAGTCAAATGAGTATGTAGTAATCTATTATATAAAAAACCAGTTTCTAAACGTTTTCTAACGAAAAATGGTACCTATATTTTTTTTAACGAACAGTGAGGAAAAACAAAACAGAATCCGAATAATGTGAGCAGCTTCTGTTGTAAATTTACCAACTGACGGCGCCAGCGTCTACTCGTATAAACAGGCTAAGATTTATCACGAAAATATAAGAAATGTTATCGTTGCAAAAAATCATATAGTAAAATATGTGTTGAGTATGTAATTGACAAAACTTTGTTGCCTCGCCTTATTCAATGGAATAAGAATACGAAACGCACACAATACAGAAATGTTGAAAAGTTTCTTCTGCAAAGTTATAATGAATAATATAAGACTTAATACTAATAATAGTATATTAAAATTCGAAGAATTTAATTTTAATATACAACACGCGAGGTGTGCTGCATGAATTATTGAATATTGTATTATACAAGAGGAAAAATCACTTAAGCACTTTTTGTCGTGCGAATCGAATATTATTTCAATTTCCCGGCCAAGATATATTGCGATGATGAATGGATGGATAAAATATTGAATTACTGGGGCGTAAATTTCGATGTTCGCTTTTTGTGAGCATCAAGATCCGGTAGCAGACAAATGGCTGAACACTGGAGACTTGCAAAAACTCCACAATACGAAACTCTGCGGTTCTAGGAATTCGTTTTTGCGACATTATTTCGGACCTATTGTTGGTTCAAGCCAAAATCACTCGGTCAGAGTCATTGTTGGTCTACGTTAGAATTACCTAAGTTCTTTTCGATCGATCTGGCTTAATTGTCGAACTGTAACAACCTCGTCATTTCCTTTCGTCGTTTGACATTGAATTTGTAAACAAGTTGCTTAACGCGAGCCGAATACAGCTCTGCTTAATCGTAACTATAAACCATTTATTGTAGTGATTTGTTTGCGGATTAAATTACATTTCGACTGCGGTTTAACCTACTTTCATATTATGATAACTCGAGGCTCGTGTAGATATAAAAAATGTTTAATGTTTTTCTCTTCTGATGTTTTACATATTGTATCGGAGCGAGATACATCGAAGCAAGCAATAGGGTTGCTGCGTAATTAAAAAAATGTATTTTATGAATTTTCCCGCTCTTTTTTTATCTATACAAATATCGTAAACCATAAAAGTTTTAGATAAGATAATATTAGAAAACTAATTGGGTGTGGGAGTGTACCGGCACTCCTCTGTCCATCTCTTCGGGGATTACAGGCGTTTGTTTAATTGGACATGTGGTAGAATATGTGTTCTAGAATAGCAAAGTTACTGTGTTTCGTTTTGAGATACACACATGTGTATCGGTTCAGTTTTAACGCGTTTTCTTACTCACTTCGAATAGGACAGTCACCGATTAGTGTTGAGTAACGTAACATCACGTCTGTAATCTCCAAAGAGGTAGATAGGCAGAGGAGTGTGGTAAATTACGTTTACGTCCCACTGTGGAATTGGTGTTAAGCCGCCTATACATCGGCACATATCCAGACTCCGAGCCACTTTTAGAAAATCTTAGTTAGAAAACTCCAATAGTGAAAATTATAATACTATACTATTATAGTAGTTACTTTTACTAGTTCATAATAACGGAGCCAAACAGATCGGGGTTGGTTGGAGGTGTCCATGGGTTGCCATGTCACATTAAATTGCGATGTTGTCAAAACGTTCTTGTAGTCTAATCCATAGCATGAGTGTTCTCAAAAAAACATCCGTGTAACGCGTCATTCTGTGTGTTCAGGTGTAAATAGCTGTGTTTACAGTGGCACTGAAAATATACTGTGTATTTTGAGTTCAAAGAATTTATGGGTTTCGTTCGGTTATAGGGTTAATGAAGCGAATCGTACGGATGATCGGATACAGTGCTAACGTTACAGATACGATAACAAATTATTTACGTTTTAGTGGTATTTTAATGTGATATTAAGTGTATTTAAGGTAATAAGTAATAACAGTTGAAACATTTACATCTTAAAAATACAGTTACGTCTTTAAAATACATATATTAAAAATACACATGTTTGTTACTTCGAATATATTATTTTTATACCGTCCCGCGGGATCCTATACGGAGTAGGCAGAAAGAACCAAATGCCAGAAGTAGCAGTATTACGAGTATTGTTTAAATGCACACATTACTTGTTTCTGTATGTCAGTAGTTTTACCAACTAACTTAAAGCAAGCAAATTAGGTACGCCATTATTAAGTAAGTGTGAAATATTCCTCATATCCGAAAGGGTTCAAAGGGTCGACGTCCGTAGTTATCATCCGGGCCCTAACTCGTAAATAAAAAAGTGTGTCCCTCGCGAGTGACGTCTCCGGTAGTGTGGAGTGACAAATGTGTCAATTGTTGCCGGGCATCCGGACAGATCGGGTGTGACAGCCCTGACCCGCTCGTTTCGGATTAGGGCTGCCAACGCGACGGTTGGAGCGAAGCGCAATAACAGTACATTTCTTTTGTTTTCACTGCTACTGCGTTTTAGTTTTCTAATCTTAAATAATTTAATACGATTGGTTACGTTGAACCAAAAAAGAGATTTTGCTCCGATTCAATTACCTCTTAATGTCAATCACCCATCATAGACAAATAACATAGATTAATGTTTAAAATTACTAGGTGATAATTTTGTCTGCTTTGAGGTAGCATGTAAGAAGTCGCGCTTCTTGCTTCAGAGAATAGATTAAAATATCATATGATATACAAACTGAATATACAAACACAAAATAAGAAACCTCTTTTGAAAACAGAACAAGAAAGTCCTGTTGTATAATTCGAAACTTTCGGCACAACTCTCGGGGACGGTGACACGACCGTTTGTAAGGGAATTTATCACGAGACCCCATCCGATTGGAAGATCGGTTATTTTAATACCGGACCCGTCACTTGTAAATCGAAAAGCAGAAATGGTTTTGGTAGCGAGAGGTGAATTTATCTCTTGAACAAGCTGGCGTTCGGTCTTTAGTATGTCTGATGAAAACGATGCGTGAATTGATTTATGCGAAACGTCTTGTATCGTGTTTTAGTACTGTTTTAGTATTATATAATATTTTAGTTAGGCAACAAATTCCGCATGTTCTATACTTGCCGAACATCGATTCTAATTTGTATACAAGATGCCTTACTATGTATATTTATACATAGCTTTGCAGATGCAGGGTATAAACATGTTTTTTTCGCTTTGCAACTGAATTAAACTAAACCTGAAATCTTAACTAGATGTCTGTTCTGGAGATGTGTATAATTGTCGTTGAAATAACCCCAGGGAATTGTAATATAGGGTGCAATGACAGATATTTCCTCAAATGTTAGTTAATATGTAAGTTAGTGTGTCGTATGTAACGTTGAACAAATATTTGTAAGTATTACAAAATATGATAATCGTATTATAAAATATGATATAAATAATAGTATTATGTTCGCGGGGTATTTTGTAATATTTATAACCGAGAAATGCTATTGGAAGCTTTGTCTATCAATTCTAAGGTAATCATGGAGACCCTGTCTATTTCAGTGGGTTCCATACATTAATAGATCAATGCGCCGCTGGTTTTAACAAAGCGGATGCGTCGGACGAAGGGAGCCAATGTTCACACGATCGCGCCCTGTACCTTCAATTTGCTGTTATTGAAATCATTTGTACGCTTGTTTTTCGGATGTCCTTATTTTGGCAAGTAGGTCGGATTCGGATAGCCTTATTTAGCAAGTGTATAGTATTAATAATATAATATTGTTGTGTGAATTATTTGAACACCGAATCCGGTGACAATAGGAACCGACGACTCTTAGTGACTTTTCCTTAACTCTTTTACGGTCTTGTTATTGTGGTATAAACAAGTATCCAATTGTCAAATCTCTAACTAGAAGTTGCTTCAATCACCCCTTTTCTGATGAAGACTAGTACGGCAATTGGGTCTCAACTATAAGCAGTTATCGTCAAGTGATCTCTACAAGATTAGGTATATACCTTTACGGGTATAGAGAAATCATAAAGGCCAGACATTTTCATCACCTTTCAAATAACACATTCCAGTTATCAGCGATCGACTACAGATGTGCTTTTATTCACTTAACACTTATTACAAACACCTCATATCCGTTGAACGTAACTAAAAGGAAATGTCAAACTATAAAGGCCAATTATTATTTTATTGACAAGTAAGGTCCCTTTTGTATAAGAATGTAATGTGTAATAAAAATATTATTATTACTTCAATATACCGTGAAAATATTAGAAAAATGTTCGCACTCACATGCAAACAGCAAGCGTACTATGTAGATACTATAAGTATGTATGTAACAGAGGTGCGAAGCGTGAGTGTAACTATACATAAGGGTAAACACAACAGTGACGTCTCTCTCGGTCTGTCCCTAAGAAGTCGAGTGGCACTGAACACATTTTGACGAGCCTTTCACCGTTAATTAGGGTGTTCACGAATGACGTGCCTGTGTTTCTATACAGAATAACGCGTCAACGCGCAGTTGGGCGTATAAGCGAGTCGATTGTACTCGACTATGACAGTCAGTGGAAAGAGACGTTGCTTAGGAAACGTTCTACTATAAAATAATGACGATTTACTGAAGCACATACAAGCTTATGTAAGTTTATCGTCGTATCTCGCAACATTGCCTACACTGTTGATCAACTACGTTTTAGGGGGTTTTAGTCGTCTGTAACGCTACGTGGGCGTAGATTTAGTGTACAAATTAAGCACGTGCACTACAAATAATATATTTTACAATTTTCGAACAGTTTTTTCTTACTACGAAGTCGGCTAATCGTTCAGTAAACACCTTTTTCGTGTTTTTCTATGTATTTTTTATATTATACTGTTCGGAGACCCGTTTACAACAGAGAAACGATAAAAGGTATGATGACAATCATGATGATAACGGCGATGATACTGTTCATGTCAGAGGCATTGATCGTTACAGGCACACGTTCGGATTTTAATGACGGTGTAGGTACTATGCGGCTAAATGCTCTGGCCACCTATGGGCAGCTGCGTAGGTGGTGTGAGAAGCTGTGCTCTGCTATCTCCAACCCGCATGCCCTGCGTGGGTATCATGGGCATAGCCCGTCTCTGAAGGCCTATGTAGAGCAGTGGACTTCAATAGGCGATTGATGCGGGGCCACATACATATAGCCAATCCAGTGGGGTTAGACAAAATACTTTTCCGTAAGTGTTAACGCCAAACACTAACTTCAAAATTTATGGATACGAGTATGATATAGCGAACTAGCACGATGAACCATTACCTTTCGGCAGCTTATGTCATTTCCATACGTTTTGAAGTTAGCGTTTGGCGTTAACGCTTACGGGAAATTTGCCTAACCCCACAGATAAGTCTCGAGACTGGTTTCTCTAGTTTCCTGGTTATTGCCACTTTTTGTATTTTTTGTAGACTTCCGAAACAATTTAATTAAAACATTCATTGCATCTTTCGTTAATTTTCTTCATCATTTCCTCTCATTAATCTTGGTGCGAGGTACATTTAAAGCAATTAAATAAATCAAGACAATGTTAACTTTGCCAAATGTAAGTAGTCCTTTCTAATGAAGTAAATACTACTGAATTTATTACATTATTATCATAGTAGTAAATTCTAGACATTATATTTATGTTCAGTAGAACAACCATTAAGTTCTTCCATAACGACCGTTCTACCTCACTATTGTTTGATGTAAACGCCGCTTCAACCATAAACCTCTTGTTTTGATAGTTTTGTACATTTATAATTATGTGTTAGTGTCGGCCATTTTTATTTACAATTCCGTGAGGTAGAGATAAGTTACTAGCCTTACTCCATTATCTATATTAGAAATAGTGATTTAAACAAAATATATTTTATTTATAAAATTAATCAAATTGAATTCTTTGATTGTGAAATTTTAATTCTCTACATACATACATGTCCAATGTCTAAGTGTCATATAACTGTAAGAAATTTTTAATAAGGATATTTGATTAGTCACGCAAGACACTATAAACTTAAAGATGAATCGATTCATGTCTTGGTGATATTGGAATAAAAATGATCTATGAAATCAATCTAATCGCGTCATATTTCACTTGTGATGTTATTTTATAGTCATACATTTTGTTAGCGAGATATCATGTAGGTACGAATAATCCATTAGTAAGGTACATTAGTTGTTCCGTCTCTTTCTTATCCCTTAATGTATATGGTAAGAAAGAGTGGGTGCTGTGATGTGAATTATTATGGAATAGGAAGTCTGTCAACGTCCATTTGTGGATGTCACTGAACGCACGAGTTGCTATGGCGAGCACGTAAACCTTCATTGCTAATCCTTCAATGCATCTTACACTTTGTATGCAGCGATATACATTGCCCAGTATAAATGGAGCACTTCAACGCTGTAGCCTATCAGGCGAGTAATGTACTACGTTTTCCTTTGTGGGAGGGTGAAAACAGTTGGTGTTAAGAGTCACATAATAAATTGAAGGGTCATGGGATTTGCGAGTGCGCATTCGTCGCCGTTTATGGTCTTCTGCCTTCGTTATTATTTCTTGTGATAGTGTTTTTCTCCTATTTATTTGTATCGAGTGTATTTTTATTTTCTTATACATACACGAGTAAAAAGGAAGTGGTGATAACCCGGTATTACACAGAACTTGATCTTAAATGGTCGGGAAAGTTTTTATCATTTCCATCATATTCATGTCCTGTAAATCCAAAATCAGCTGCTTAGATAATTAAGGCACATTGTATCATAAGGTGGATGAAATTGATTTTTAAATGGCTTAACGTCTTATTTATTTTTTGACATAATGGAAGCAACAGTAATACTTTCACATATTTCTTTCTATTCTATTAAAATATGGTATATGTATATCTAACCCATTCTGGACTCCTTTTAAATTGCCTAAGGTCTAAATTTTCGTAAAATTATAGAAATAATACTACACAAGCGACAGATTATTACTACTTTTACCTATGTTTTATGCATATGCTCACACGTTGTACCGCATAATTCACGTTTCAAGATAAAATTGACACGCACGAGCTTTCTATTCACAAAATTATTCTCGTAACGCGCAAAGGAGCTTATCCGATGCCGATTTTATCCGGTACTCATATACTAAACACGATAAAATTGTCCATACGCAGCTTTCACTTCATTGTGTCCACGCTAATTACCAGGGATCAGGAGAATTTAAATTTGGTTACGTCTATAAATGTTTCATGCTATTTATTTATACGAAATCCTGTATTTAAAGTAATGGAAACTGTATTTAAAGTAAAAACCACGCCTGTAATCCCGGAAGTGGTACGCAGATGAGTGTAGTACACTCCCACGTTTCACCAGTTACGTTTACGTCCCACTATGGATTAGGTAGTGAGTCTGTTGCCATACACCGGGCACATATCCAGACTCCGAGCCACTACAACAAAATCTAAGTTAAAATCCGACAGTGCCCGACCCGGGATTTGAAACCATGACCTCGATCGGCGGTCGCGCTTGCAACCTACACGACCAGCGAGGCAGTCAAGTGATGGACGTGTTTCACAAATAAATGTCACTCGTTTAAAGTATTAAGTAGATATTTTATTTCACCACACATAAGTACATATTGTGTTTATAAAACATACAGGTGAATCAGGGCACTGGTCTGATAAGCGACGAAATGCGTAGCCAATGGAACGGACATACAGATAAAAAATTGAAACATGTGGTAATCCAATTTATCAGTGGGTAATTGTTTTCGCAACAGTTTTTTTTTTTGTAAATAACATGACGCCTGTTATCTTCGAAGAGGCAGAGGAGTGTCGTACATTTCCAAGTTTCTACAGTTACGTTTACGTCCCATTATAGAATAGGTGGTGAGCCTACTGCCATACACCGGGCACAAATCCACTCGAACCACTACTAGAAAATCTAAATTAGAAAAGTCCCGACCCGGGATTTGAAATAGTCGCTTTTAAAATAGTAAATGTCCAACTTATTAACTGTAAGGAGATAAATTCTGATAAAAATTAAGTCAATACAAATTGAAAAAGTGGTCCAATGACCATTGTTGTAAATAAGCTATCCTTTGTAGAGATCCCTTTGAAGTTATGTTTTTTTCTCTTTTTTTCACCGGCTACGTGACTTGTTACGTGACCTAACACGTGATCTACGTAACCTTGTACCTGACCAATGTTGACCACGCGAGCCACCTGATTTTTAACGTGACGCGCTACGTGATCTGCTACGTTACCTAAGCTGGTTGTAACTAAAAGATATTTAAAATATTGTTAAGCTTTAATGGCTTGCAGCACCTGCAAGTAGTACCTATAATTAATATGCAAAAAAAACAATATTAAAAGTAACACACAGTTATACAGTACTTACTTCAACGGTAATTTCTACCGGCCTTTTTTCTCATTTTTTTAAATTTGTGCTATCAATAGGCTTGCTATCCCACTGACTGCTATCCCACCTTATGGAAAGCGGTATTACAAGATTTTCCGTAATACATAAATGAAATTCCTACTAGCCCTTCTAAGAAAAGACAGTTTTGTGTGTAATAAGATTATGGAGTTCATCTTTTTCAGGACGAATGTTTCGTCATCGCAGTGCGTACGTCATATACATATGTACATCTATGTCGCTGAGGCTCGCGATCTGTCGTGTACACTCCTCTCTCCGTTCCGACACGCCGATGTAACGATATTATTATGTTTTTGTACACTGACTCATGGATGAAGTACACTCTATATTGTAGTTTTTATTGATCGGCCCGTTAGTCGAGTGACTAGTTGGCTGCTGAGCCCGGGATCCTAGGTTTGATTTCCATTGAGGACAAATTTTTGTGTTGCGCACTTGTTTTCTCTCTGGTTATAAAAAAATCGAGTATCTATTTGAGTATATAATATATTCATTTATGTAGTTTATCAGCCGTCTAATTACTCTAAGAGACTGCTTAATTTAGCATCAGATATTGATTTATTCGTTTCTTACTTTATTTATTGTAGTGGCAAGCTGATCAGCGCTCGACCTCCTGTTTCACGATCACTGCATCCACATACAATTGCAATTATGATGTCATTTCATAGTGTTACATGTATTATCTACTTATTATTGTATAACCTCTTTTGATCCATATTTTAATTAATAACCGTTAAGTCTAGTTTTTGCCAAACAACTCACATAATTTTCTCAACATTTTCTTATAACACGGAGCGTCTCTGCTTTAACAATGCATCCCTCGCCGAAGGTGTTCGGAATCCGTCTGTTTTTTTCCACTCTCGCTTTCATCTCATATGAAGCTGCGAGTAAAATGGAAACTTTATTCTCAGCTCATTCGCCGAGATAAGAGGAATCCCATCCCCTCCGATATTGCGATGTTTCAAAAAATTGCAAATAGAGTTATCCTTTAGTCCGACGATGCATTGAAAATTTCTCTTACATTGCAAATATCGAGGGACAACGGTGATATTTATCGTGGCGCATACGGTTTTGTGTTAGGTTCACTTTTATAAAATGAAACGTATTGGTAAAGTTGGTAAATAACTATTACGGGGATTATAAGTGTCTTCCCTTAGGGGAGGCAGTGGCAGTGCAGTCCAGCAGTGAACTGCAATAGGCCGATAATGATGATGATGAAAGGATTATTAAGATATTGATTTAATGTATATACGTACTATCTTAATACATCTCACACACGGTCATCTTAGGTAAACCTGTAAACCGGCAACAGCGTAGGCGGTACGAGAAGCCGTGGAAAAGTCGAGAAGCCGGGGATTATGGCCAAAAACCACTCAGGGGAAGCCTATATCCATTAGACTGATGATGACGATGATAATTTTGCACCCAAATACAGAACAAATCCTCGGGAATATAATATCACACAAACCTTTGTCCTGGTTTGGTATCGGATCCACGACTCCTGGCATATTAATAACTAAGCACTTAACCAACGGCACAACAATATGTCTTATAGCAGCAATATATATCGCTGGTATG
>DWDV01000376.1:0-17395 GCA_018245615.1 Mimoniades ocyalus | reverse complement strand
TAATTTCAAAGCATAAACAAACACGGTCTGGAGAAACGTTTCTTCGTACTCTTTAATGAATGCAAGTGTAATATATTACGTTTGTTTGACTTTCCAGATCTAATTTCCGTTTCCGCTGTAGGTAATTGTTGAACGCCACATTATCTTGTATAACGCAAGGCGAGAGCGCGATGTGTCACGCTTTTCGATTTCATTCAACACGTCGAAAACGATCCGACGATTTGAACAATGTATTGATCAAAGAGTTTCACAATGTTGTCTCGTCTATTGGATATTTAGGCGAGTGCAATCATTGACATCATGCAAGCTCATCATTGAAGTTGGATAAAGAAAAACTGGACTTTTGTACTAAGAGTAATTGGAAAACTTTAACTGTTCCAGATTAAATTTCCCGGGTTGTTGGTAAGAATTTTTATGATTTAATTTACTGGAAGCGTTGTGGATTATTCGAGAGTGAAATTCGTTGAAGGTACATATGTGTATGTGTACAACAAATTAAGATATGTGGGTGTATGAGGTAAGTTATGTACAGGTATAAGATATCAAAAATGTGATCGCCAACGCGTTGCAAAAGGCAATGTGCGTATTTTAATTTCACAAAGTAATCAATATGAAAAAGTTGAAAAATTGTTTCATTTTTACCAACCGAATGTTATCAATGTTAAAGTAGGTTAAAAACTTTTTTACTTAGACTGCAGAAAAAGTGGTTGTTAATAAACATATTTTGCGGTAATCCATTTTACTAAACTCAAAACGACAGTATTTTTACATTTCATCTGATGGCACTCATGGTAGGTACCTACTATATTTAGTGCTGAAACTTCATTTTTAAATTTACATGTCACAAGACATTTTACTCCCGGGTTTTATATGGCGTCCACAAAGATTGCATCCGTTGTTTGTCAAGCACTATTTATTGTGACTAACTTGGCGTGACACACTGTCGTGTGCCCAAACTGGCGAGCAAACGTGGAAAGCAGTTCATCAGTAAACGAACGCGCCTACGCTCGCTAATTCGTGAAGAAGCCTCTCTTTGTGCACGCACTAAACACCTAACTGTGGTAACTGTACCGGTTATTAAGACGCGATATGTTTGCCCCGTGTCCAGGGCACATGATGGCATACGTGCCATTTCTTTACTTAGAGCTGTATCAGTTATGATTTATTTAAAGCCTTCATAAATATGTAATAAAATAAATATTTCGACGTTAAATTGTGCATATATGTAGGTATGTACCAATTCATTTAACTTTTCTATTGGCTTTGTCGGTCCAATAGTAACAAGTGAATTTGTTGGTCCAGTAGTTAGATTCTGTATAGACACTAGTTGTTATCCACAATATTTCTCCATTAGGCAAAAATAACGGTAAAATATCCAAGTATCTTATCAATTAGAACGCGTGCATATCTTAATTCTGGAGATAATCCCTTAATAAGGAGGTCGGGAATTCAATTGTATGCAATAAAACAAATCAGTCTCAGCCAACAATGAGGTCGGAGCTTATTAGAGAAATTTTATACCCTTGTGCTACAGCGAACGGGCAACTAGCGGCGATAAAACCGCTCCAACAACTATCGTCTGTGAACTAACGACAATCATTATCAGTGGCGGGCGACAAGAGTATAATTTCAAAAGTTTGCGAAAATCTGCTATCTGAAATAAAGTAAGATAAGAGTCAGTATAAACAATGATACGAGTACATGTGGGAGATTAGAGGAATGGATGGATGTAAATTATTATCAAAGTTTTCAGGTTTTTTACTTTTACACATTCAGTGAGTTTCAATTACAATCATATCATTACGAGTATGTGTAAGACGGAATTCCTTAGTCCTTAATAGTAAGAAGATAAATAGAATCAATATAGTCGATGTAGGATGTCGATGACAGACGTACTTAAAAACTCAATGACTTCAATTGTGTATATGAGTAGTTACGTGTTGCAATTATAGTTATCACATCATTGTCACCATTATCAAAACATTTAATACCGCGAATGCTGAACGCAGGCCCCCACTCAAAATGAGAACGGTTAAAGCCAGTCGGCCACCTTGGTCATTTGCGAAAATAAACCATAAATAATTTAGAGTCCATTATCTAAATCAAATTACTTCCAGTTGAACAGTAAAACAATGACTATTATAAGTTCGTGTACCCATT
Source organism: Mimoniades ocyalus (assembly GCA_018245615.1). Taxonomy (NCBI): domain Eukaryota; kingdom Metazoa; phylum Arthropoda; class Insecta; order Lepidoptera; family Hesperiidae; genus Mimoniades; species Mimoniades ocyalus. The sequence goes on along the minus strand of DWDV01000376.1, from coordinate 15,235 downwards.
TATCCCCATGTTCGCTGTCTACGAGAGTATCGCCCACTGGTCAGCTAGCGACGGTGGGTCGCGGCGGTAACTCACCGTTCAATTAGGGGCAGTTCGGACAGCTATTGAGGAAGTAGAACTTATAAATCTGACTCCGGCAATATACTGTTACGCTCTTGGCATTCTGTTGCTGTCGGTCCGGCCGATAATGAACGCGAAATTTTGAAATGCACAGCTGTGTTGACCGTGAAATACAATTATGGCTGTAAATATCCGTTTCTAGCTTTTGCTTTCTCTCACTTTCTGTCTCTTTCTCTGTATATAGTGTTTTCACAATTGGGGGAGGTCCAAGGTGTTCCGTTTAGCGAGATATAATGCATATTATAAGTCAAAATTAGGTAATAATAATAAGTATCACGAGAGCTCCCCACGATCATCGAATCCCAAACTAGGCAGAGTCTGTGCTATAGTAACCAGACTGTTGATAAACTATATAATATATACGTATAAAAATATATACCTACATGATACATTTTTACACTTGAATACAGAAAAAACACTTGTGCTTATCTCATAATTATATGCGCAGGGTGGAAAAGTAAGATCCTGGTACAGCATGCACCAGCTTCACTAACTACTGGACCAATGGATCAGTCAACTCTATTTCTATGACGATGTTCATTTAAAAATACTTAGATATCACACTCCTACCTTTTTAACTTCCTTTATACAATAATACATTTATTAATGTGACAATATACATACATATATAAAACGTAACTTCACGCCTGTAATCCCCGAAGAGGTAGGCAGAGGAATGCAGAACACTCACACGTTTTACCGGTTACGTTTACGTCCCACTATGGAATAGGTGGTGAGCCTATTGCCATACACCGGACACATATCCACACTCCGAACCACTACTAGAAAATCTAAATTAGAAAATTTTGTAGCGTTCATCCCGGGAATCGAACCCGGGACCTCCCGATCGGTAGTCGCACTTGCAACCAATCCGACCAACGAGGCAGTCCTGTATTCCGACGACAAATTACTTAATTTCCTCTATGCTACTGAAGAAAACATATTTTTGTTATACATCATGCATGCATGCATCATTACTTGTATACCACTGAAATGAGTCTTCGACGTTCACATATTCTCTGTGTGTAAACAGTTCCAGGTTTATAAGCTGATTATGAAGCCTATTGTTGTCTTCATTTGTTTAAAACAATTTCTTTGAAAAGATGGAGATTACTTGGAAAATGTAAATGAAACAGTTCCCGCTTTCCGTTCGTGATAGATAGATTGGAAATGGTGGGTAATATTAAACAAACACTATAAACAATGACGGAGGGGGTATGACGGTTCGTTAGTATCCGAGAGTCGGGTTGGTCTTCAAACCGTATCTCCACTAATCCACAGTGGAGGGCACTGGCAGTGTATGTTGTAAACCTATGGCAATTTTCCTATGAACCCGATGCCAGCAGTGGGAAATAAAAAATATTTGTAGCCATTCTAAGCATTTAATTTTTAATTTATGACAAAATCGAAATATAAAGGGAAGCGAAGTAATAACGATACCTATGTCATTACTGACCGCTTCGATGGTCATATTGATTATGTACACGTGCGACTATTGATCGGGAGGTCCCGGGTTCAAATCCCGAGTCGGGCACTGTTGTATTTTTCTAATTTAGATTTTCTAGTAGTGGCTTAGAGTCTGGATTTGTTTCCAGTGTATGGCAATAGGCCTAACACCTATCCATTGCGGGACATAAATGTAACTGGTGGTACAACTAAAAAACTGAAATCTGTTAACGCAGTCTCGTGACTCAGTTCAGTCTGGGATAAAATATAGTTTTACAATAGTTTTGGCTGACAGTTAAGTAGTTATTGCTGACAAAAAATGTCTCAAATGTCAGCGCAGCGCCACAGTGCGCGCACATCTATAATGAAGGCAATTAGTTGCAGTCTTGAGAGACCATCATTGTAATTAACTGCACAGCATTAAATTACATGACCCCGATACAAAAAATTTATAACCCAAATCCTTAACAAAACTGAATTAAGTGTTCCTACTGTGGGTATAATTTTTATTTACAATTCCTATAAACTAAAACATTTTGATATATACATATAGAAAAAAAACAAAAGAATATTCCTGTGGGGCATGGTTCCCAAAACACTGGCAGCATTACCCTGCTGAATTACAAGGCAAAGCCTCTGGGCGAAATATTTGCCAGCCCTTTGGTCGCCAGAGACAAGAACAAGCTTGGTCGACATTTCTGACATAAACTTTTGTGTGTTTCACTGGCTCCATTGATAGCGCTGTAAATATGTAATGTTCCATCAGATTTTTATATTTACAACGCTTGAGAGTGTGTGCAGTCGGCGGCGGCCGCAGCACCGGCAGTAGTCTCGACGTGCGATGGAGCCAACGTATCACGTTATTTACTATGATGTGGATGTGGTAATTTACATAAAAAAAATTTTACTCATTCTACCTCCACTGGACATTTCAACAATTTCTTAAAGCATGATACAAATTTGGTTATCAACCCTTCGTCATAATATATGAGAAAATGCACCCTCCAAAATATGAGGTGCACCGCCTGGTTTACCTGCAGTGTCTGTCGACAGACCTCTTCTTAAGTGTTTCCGTAATGAAAACTGCTAGTGAAAACCTCGGTCCAAAATTCATCAAACAGGTACTATGAATCAATTACCCCAGGTCTGACCTCATTAATATTAGACTATAATAGCATAGTGTATTAAGCCACGCTGGTTCCACACTCTGACTATAATGACATTCCCTGCAATGACACTTCGCAACATAAAACATCGAACACGATCCCGATACTTCAATGAAAGCGGTAGTAACAATGAGAAAGTAATAATAGCAGCCCTACTTTCTTCTTCCCGAAGGGGTCCTCGAAGGAAGCAGTCAACGGACTTATATCTTGACATGATAATGTATCGGTATCAGCTCTTCAATAATCTCAACGTTTACGTAATGAACTATAAACCATCCTACAAACTGGCTCCTAAACAATTACATTTAATAAGTTTAAGAGATAATCAGCCTCCTCAGACGCAGGGCACTTGAGCTGTCTTGACTACAATGATGCACACAAGCCAACCACCATGTTTATTTAATATAAAATCCACTATGATATAGGTGGGGAGCCTATTGCTATACACCGGATACAAACCCAGCCTGCAAGCCACTATTAGAAATTCTAAATTAGAATAATCCGACAGTGCCCAACCCGGGATTTGAAACCAGGACCTCTGGATCGGAATTGCAACCAACAAGACCAACGAGGCAGTCGGCGACTTACGTACGAGTAACAATGAACACTTCATTGAAAAGATTTCCGAGACTTTACTTTTCTAGCTTTATTCTGTGGGTCTACCGCGTGCGACGTGGAAATATTAGATTCTGAGTATACATTTACTTGTATCTTGTGTAGATAGCCGTCGTATCGTCTTCGATGTGGCATTATGGTAAGGTGGCTTACTAGGAGGTACGCTTGCCTTAAATATCTTATTCCACATTTCCTTTAATGACACCAAAAAGATATTTTTCAAAACCATAATTCTCAGCACGTTTTTCTCATGTGCCCAATAAAGTGGCGGAAGCACTCCTCCGACCGGATGCATGTTCCCTGCTAATGTGATACCTAGCTCCTCACGTTAGAGAAGCGAATGCCGCTGAGGAGCTGAAAAGCATATTTTCCTCTACCTCTTTGATTTTCCACCACACCACCTCCGCGCGTCGAGTATTTTCCTCCATTTCCGCTTGAATACGTGTTGCCTTCAAAGAAATTTGCAGCTTTAACCGAAGAACTATTCCTTCAAACCCTCTTACAACATTCTCTATCCCAAGTCGTACCTTAAGACTACTAGTTTACGGGTGAGTTTTCTTTGAACGAGTAATATTTTGAAATATGATTTATATTCTCGTCGTAATAGAGTTTAAGCTTCCGCGCGAACATTACAATTTAAAGTATAAAGGGGATATTATAGATCTAGGCTGAAATCCTGCCGAGATTCTGATAAAATACGAATATTTGCAAAACTCAAAACGGGCCTCACAAATAGTAAAGTTATGGAGATTTTAAGAAAAGTAGGTACATTTCACTGAGATTAAATTCTATATATATTTCAGTAACAATTTTCTGTCATGGTCGTTTTATTTTCTTTATTTGTTAATAAAGAAATGTACTTTTGTTTATTAGTGAGCGGTGGAAATAAAATTACCCGTAAAGGATGGCGTGATATAATATATAAATATATTTCACTAAAACGCTGCTACAGAAGCAAAAAAATATAAAGTATTAAAAACTTACAGCTTGTAATATCATGAACCACTTTTAAATAAACGTAACATCACTCCTGTAATCCCCGAAGAGGTAGGCGGAGGAATGTAGTCTACTGCCACGTTTCACTAATTACGTTTATATCCAGACTCCGAGCCAATAAGAAAAAAATTAACTTAGTAAAATTTAGTAGTGCCCGACTCGGGAATTGAACCCAGGGCCTCCTATCGGCAGTCGCACTTGCAACCAACATGACCAACCAGACAGTCTACTTCTACTCAAAACATGTCTATTATAATTATAATGTCAAAATGTCAATGTCTGTACATTGCAAGCGAGTGTAAATGTGCATTTGCATATTGATATTGATTAATTGTAATTGTGTAATTTTTCCCGATCTTGATAATTAATTAGTTACGGACATCTCATCTTCTTTTGTGTTGACACTTTCGAGATAAAAACAAATAATCGATACCTAAAATTCAAAACATAGTCCGATCCTCACTTCGAAAGCGTATAGTCTCAAGTTACACGTGTTAACTTTTCAAAATAGTAAAAAACAATGCAAACACTTAACCCATTTTTTGTAAAGTCGACAAAAACGAGTATAAATCTTCACCGTCGCCTCCGACGAACCCTAACATACCTGTCCGTGGGTATACCAAAGACAGGCACTTGAAAGTAACAGCGAAGGAAAACGTACTGTAATATCCAACGACAAAAATCAACTTCCAACGTTTATGAATAACCAAATTGATATTAAACAGAATGCACCTACGACTTGTAAAAATCATTTTCAACTTTCGATCTATGTGACCATGGGTTGAATTTTCTCTGCGTTATTTTTCTCCAGAAAAACATGCACCTTAAGGCTCGGAGTTGGGGTTGTTTTCAGAGTGCTCAGCAGAGATGTTGGAAGGATTGTAATAACGATGGGGCCGCGATGGGGTGAGAAGGGGCTTGTTGCTAAGCGAGGCTCCCGCTCGCTGCAGAACGCAGTTAGTGGAAGGGAATGGCTTTTAAGTATCACCAGCAGATTTGCTGCCATATTTGAATAATGCAAGATGTTTTATGAGCGCAATCGTAGTAAACTCAGGCGTTCACGACAAGTGAAGTAACAATAACACTCGATAAGCTAATCGCGTCTCGAGGCTGCCACCTCATTACCTATTATCGAAAAAGGATGTTGTTATTTTTTGAAATCATCCAGCGATCTATTTCATAGAATTATTCAAATACTCGTGTTTTTATTCTTGCAATTACATTATTAAATTTAAATTTAGATTATACGATGTTGACTAAACTTAATAATGTGAGAATATCTTGGTTATTATTTGACTTTAAAAATATTTCGATATCATTGAAAGACGAATATTATCAAATAAAATTCAGAATCACTCAGCCCTTCTGTTACTGCTTTATTTTTTTATTACAATATGCTTATGCCAGGTATCTTACGGGGTAGGTAGAGAGCACTGCGCGTCAAGTATCTCTACCGCTACAGAACCAACACGTTCGTTCTACAGTCACCACTCTCTCCATGCACAGACACCGGATTCGGACTTTACTGACTCCCCCTATCAGTCAAAGTGCCCCCTAATTGGTCAAAGTGAGTGGGCTTCCTTCTGCACCTGAATCCATCAACATACAAGTATGTATTATAATTTATTTTCACAGCCACCATAATTTTAAAAAACATACATACATAAGACTCGCCCATCAGCCAGTATCTGGCCTATTTGATCAAGACAGGCGAGTTTTGGCCTCCCTCGGCACCAGCGTCCAACAACATTTGCATGAATATCTGCTTCGTCATTCTTTCATTTCGTCGAAGTGTAGTTAGTGGTGGGAGAGACAATGTTGGTTGAAAATAATTTCATATACCAGTAATAACCAGCTGAAAGTGGATTCAGCTGGGAGCACGAACGTTTTTTCTTATATCGGCAGCTATTTAAATAATCCGCTCGGCGAACACCTGTGACAATTTAGCTGACCTACTTCCACACATTACATAAGCTGACGATATCAGCCGATTGGCCGATAACGAAATATTGTATTTTTCCATTACCTTGTCAGTACTCCACGAATGTTTCTGATGTTTTAATGTTACTTACGTATCCATCGATGCGTGACCAGGTGTCACAGTACGACGAGCGACGGGCTGGGCGCTGTGTTTGGATACAAAAATATTAATGCTATATTTTCTTATCAATTTCATATTACAAAAATAAATTAATTTTATTTTTTATATTTAAGAACAATTCTTCAAATAACATCAGGCATGTTTCCCCGCAGAGGCGAAACGAAGCCGGACACACGTCCACGATCCACCAGTATGTTGTAAGCCTCTCCACGGAACATAGAGTGAGCCCATTATTGCCATGCACATGGCACGGATTTTTCTTTAAAATAAATGATCATCTTTGGTTATATTTTATCGTAATCATGTATTATTCAAGTAAATGCGATACGATTCTGTACATACTAACATGACTAATATTATTAACATTACAAATGCACCACATGGATTTCATTAATATTGTAACCAAAACTTTGTTCGTCCTGTATTGTATAACAGCTGTGCCCAGAGCATAATCAACTATGTTTTTGTCACATGCACCACGCCCATGTTGAAGTGTCCAGTCTCAAGTAGAGACGCCATCGTCCTCGTCTGTCTAGGTACACTTTTTTTCATTGAGTATGTTATTGCATCGCTTTTATTTCAAAGTTACTACTCCTTCTACATTTCCTGCTAATTCGATAATACATTGAAACAAAAAGATAATATTGTGTAGGTTGTATTTTTCAACTAATTTAAAGTTATATTTGAAATCATTATCACCGCTTTATCTATTGACTTTTGGACATGGGCCTGCTTAGCGGACTTAGTGGACATTATGTTGGGCGAAGGTTGAAATAATTAGGTAATAACATATTTAGGAAAACGAAACAGCCATCCAAAATCCAAATACCACAACATAAATATATTTATAAACATAACATTCCACATAATTGAAGGGGTACGGCGAGGTGTGGAGTAACGTTGCTTGCTGCTTGCTGCAGTAACGTTATACGGCCCCTGCAATAGGGGATGGATCTATATATTTATGACACAAAATAAATCAAATATCACAAATTTTATTTTAAAAATACGTACGGTTTATATGTAAATTCTTATGAAGAACCTACATCTAGCTGTATTTTCAATTTTCATCAATCTACAGAGTTACAATACAATGAAAATTATCTACTGTAAGGTGTCATATCACCTCGCTGTCGGAAGGACGAATTGTACAGGAAGCTTATGATAAAAATATTAGCAAAACGGATGTGATAACCGGCAGGAAAATAAAAAATAGAGACCATGAGTCATGGCTGTGCATTTCCATAATGGCGGTGTGCAGCGTCAGGCGCTCGTCTCAATCACAACGAGTAACTAACGATTTTCTAGCTGCGACTATTTTAACCATTATCTCCGGAAACTGCAAGAGCCTTAGAGCATTTTCAGCCACGCTGCTGCAGCTGCCAAAGGCAAAGGACAATAGACAGTTTCATAAAACTTCCAGGAGATGGATTATGCAACCGCAGCAATAATCTAAATGTGGAAACATTCATATCCTGAGATAGATTAGTAGAGAGTAAAGTCTTGGGAACCGTCCAGCGTGTATGAAGAGACTGATGAATGTAGAACAAACATGGCAAATCCGTGAGGATAGAGTTACTTGGCACCCGATCACCGTTGCCTACCGTGCGACACTACTGGGTGGTCAATAGAACATCCAATGCTTATTGAGATTGATCTTATGAAAATATAGTGTATTGTCGTACATACTATGTGTGAGTTACAGTGACCGCTTGACTTTCTAAGCGCCATCGCGCCGCAGCTCGCCGGCGGCGGTGCGGCCGGGCCCTCACTGCGCGTACCATTAACTTACGTCAGTATTCAATTACACTTGTCCTTGACTTTAACCTTGGTCCGTCTTATTTATATTCCGCGAGTTGCATTCCACTGACGCTCTTTATGACATCTTATTAATATGCAATTAAAGTTGAAAATTGATAGCCACTACTTGAGCGACAGATGCAGGGTATACACTCGAACATGTACACGAGTTTATTCTTCTATTACGAAGATTATTATGATTCGTGTCAGTCTTCACATTATTATAATCAATGTCTATAAATTGTTACATTTGTTATAAGCGATGTCCATTATTCTTTTTGAGCATGACATGTTAATTCTGTGAAATATTTCAGCGTTTATTTCTAGCTCTCGTGTTGGAAATAAATATTTCCTAATTACAGCTAGCTGTAGATCGCACAGTAACATAAAATTTATTCAAATTATAATTCAAGTTATTAATTCCAAATTTTGTGCTAAAATTCAGGTAGGTACTGTTGTTATCACATTTATTAACTCCAGTTATACGAGTACTATCTTACAACATAGATAAATATCAACTTAAAAGAGCCCTAGCCCAACACTAACCTTAACCCACACGCACACCGTTATATCAATGCAACTTGATTGGCATTTAATTAATATCTTGGAGGAAATGTCTGTGGAAGGTTAATGTTCCCCTGTAACGCAAAACGTGTACATTAGATAATATGATAATTATTATTCAACGAAAGTAAGAAATAATATTTATATTTCATCAACACTATCGTAATGTACTAAAAATACTTCATTTGTGTTTAAGCGATGGCCACATTAACCCAAGTTCATTGCGATTCTATATTGTTAGTAGCCGATCGCCGCGACTTCCTTTGAGTTGATTATGATATTAAGAATATACATACATATGTTATGTACAGAGAGGAAAACGTCAAAAATATTAAAGTCCACACTTTGCTCATTTGAAATAAACTTTTTAACACGGTTGTAGTCCCCGAAGAGTTAGGCAGAGGAGTTTAGATCACTCCAACGTTTCACCAGTTGTCTTAAAAATATCTCTAAAGATTTTAATTTTTTTTAATTTTCATACCTCTATATTAATTGAAGATATGGCAATATTATTTTTACATAAGGCCTAAGTATTTTCAGTTGTTCCGTAACGCGCACAACAGCAGACCTTTATAATTTAATGTATATAATATGTAGATTAATTAAAGTAAAGAATAATCTGGCTAAAACAGGAGCTGATCAGAAGTAATACGGAGTAGTGGAGCGGCGCCGCTATACTAATACTAAGCCGGGAAGCAAGACAAAGGCGGCTCCCACAGGACTGCTTCCGGGATGTTCCCAGATGACATGTTGCGGCTTGTTAATGGCTTCCGGAAGTAATTGATGTTTAGATCGTCGTCGGCTACCATTCTGGAATTGCAAACTTGTGGATTACTCCAGTGTTCAACGACCAATTAATGTGAACTACCAACTTGGATAAGGAACTGAGACAGTTAAAGGAAACATAGTTGTAGTAATATCATCAGGAGTCGTTCAATAGATTAAAGATCAAATAAAAGTCTAAAATTAATAGAATATATCACCGGTTTTTCCGAGTTGGGGCGGAGTAAGAATACATTCCTGGACCCTGTGCCGGGTTCAGGGTGTCGTAAGAGGCGACTAAACCCAGCGCTGGCAGCGTGCGGTATGGCGCGGTCTGCCTAGGTACAGCTTCCTACGCATGCGAGAGGAACCGTGGGAATTGTGAGCATAACCTCTCAGGACAGGCCTGTGTCCAGCTGGGGATAAGCTGTCCAGCTGATGATGATAATGATCGCCGGTGTACTGCAGAAACATCGCCACCTGCTTCTGCTCGACAAGTACGGAGCAATACTTGTGTAAAGTTGAATAATATGTAATGTATAATAACCCCGCATTGCAGCCACCGACCGCCAGCACTCGCCGTGGCGGGCCGGAATGAAGCTGTTATAGTCCGTCGCAAATTTGATTTCTTCCCTTGATTTGGAGCAACCTTAAAAGTATGAGTGCCGTGTTGAAGTATGTTCAATAATGACTCTAATTACCTCCATTCAGTCCGTAACGCGGAAGGAATCCGCAATAAGACGGTTTTACTGTTTGTACAGAGACGACTCACATTTCACGGAATAGGTATTAAAATGTTCCCCTCCGCGTCGTACCTACCTACAATGTCGACCTACCTCCAGCGCACCCTCACGTCACACCGCGTGGCAGCCCGGCGCCCGAGCCCGCCTCAGTGCGCACGCTCGTCGTTCCCGCGCACGTGTACAACGTGGAATCTCCTCGCGAGCTACTTCCGCCATGACATGAGGCCCTTCACGGCGCAAAAAGAGGTATCTTTCAAGCGGGTGTATTGGTGACTCTCAGGATGTTGCAAATGTCCATGGGCACCTACGAACACGTTGAAGTGGCTTGGCCGCATGTTAGCTATGTAAACATATGTGTATCTAGAAAGTGCCTACATACGTATTATGTGCAATAAGAACAACATATATAAATCGTACATATTCATAAGTGTGTGTGTTACGTGTATACGTATTAATTGCTTCTTAGACAAATTTATAACGTAACAAAAACGTAACATCACGCCTGTAATCCCCAAAGAGGTAGGCAGAGGAATGTAGACCACTCCCACGTTTCACCAGTTACGTTTACGTCCCACTATGGAGTAGGTGGTGAGCCTATTGCCATACACCGGGCACATGTCCAGACTCTGAGCCACTACTAGAAAATCTCAATTAGAAAATTTAGTAGTGCCCGACCCGGGAATCGAACCCAAAACCAGTTCGGCAGTCGCACTTGCAACCAACACGACCAACGAGGCAGACAAATTTATAATTCTTAAAGAAGCACCTACCAAAACTTTTTTTACCTTAACAATATTTTTAATATTCGACGTAACAACGTCACCCTCCGGACGAATATTCTCAGTCAGATGTATACAGTCGTCAAAAACAGCGTAACAAAAGCTCAAATGAACTTTCAGCTGTACAATTATGTAAATGTCGTAAAGCGATTTAATTCCGACAGCTCACTGCAGGCTCGTTAAGTGTTCAAATTTTCGTCTAAACTCTATATTAAACTTTAAGTTCTCAGTTCTTTAGGTAATGTCTATCATTAGGAGCTCAGATGCGTTTGCTATATAGAGCTTTATATAGCTTTAACATTTCTTTAACATGTATAAATAGTAACAATTTTTTTGTATAAGAGATAAATAATATTTGTCAATCCTTCCAGGGTCATTTGAATATTTCCATTATTGTTATCTTTACCTAGAATAGTAAATATATGAACAAACGTATGTATTGCAAATATTTTCATAAGTATTTAGAAGATCCAGGCCTCCAATCGACTGACATGGATACGCAAATAAGGCAGAAAGCAAAGATATTGTCATGTTCTACTTTGTCCCTCAATCGCGGAGCGCCTACATGTCAAAATGGAATATCGAAATAGTTCGACTCTTGACGATGTACGTTGGAGTACTTTGTCCAAAATCGAACGTGGAATTATATACTCCGTTGTAGGCTAGCTTAGAGACCAAAGCACCATCATGTCTTCAAACATTATTATTACTATTTCATGACATTTGTAATATTATTGTATATTAATCTTTTTATACGACGACTATATTGACCACAGTTTAAATCAGAAGTTAAAGTTCTATTCATAATAATTAGACAAATCCTTGTAAAGAATCCATATAATTTGCACTGAACTACTAAAGTTTAAATCATATTTAACTGTATTATATCCGCCGGGCTGGTAATAATGTCCACAAGTTTATCGCTCGGGGTACGTCCGCGGAGCGCCCCCCTCCCGATACTAAAACTTAAACCTCACTCGGTCACTTGAATTCGAGTTATGAGATATCGCCGTGAGGGTGACATTTTTAATAAAAAAAGTCAATATTTTATTTGTTATTATTATTATATTGTAACCGCAGAACCTTAGCGGGGCAAGCAGAGCACGTCGACTGCCCCCCGTCTCTATAGCTACGGACGTACTGTGCTTCTTCTGCGTCCTCCAGTCTCTGCGCACGCGCACGCCAATTTCGAACACTTCTGAAATTTTTAAAGTAAGCGACTGTACTTTATTTACTTTTTAATTCACTGCGAAATAAAATCAGTGAAAGTGTAAAGGGCTGTGCAAGCAAATACTCCTAAGGTCGCGTGTCCTCGTGTCACAATAGAAGCTCTGGACAGTAGACAGAGTAGTCATCTTCAAATCAGTCTCTTGGAACCTAAATCATAACATATTTTTACTTGATAACCAATGATATAAACATGGTTTTCACAGACTTGTCTGTAAGTATAATAACATTTCATTATTATAGTGCTTTGAATTAATATAAATTTGTTCAATAGTTATATTATTAGTATCATATTATGTTATCCCGAAGTCCATTGTAATTTAATTTTTTGACATATTAATAAAATATTACAAAACAACAGTGTTGACAACAACAAAATTAATACCATACCTCTGGCTGATTGATGATTCCGTGTAAGTTATCTCACTAAACTGTAAATCTCAGAAGTACCTATCCGTTTTAAACAATTAATTAACAATACTTCGTCAATGCTTAATATTTATTTATCATTGCCTTGGCATGAGTACACATTATGTAATAACTTACAGTATATCCAGGTCTTACCTTCATCCGAAAAGTAATAACTTCCGGTAACGTATCGCGCCGGGCCGGACCGGCCGACCGCGCCGCACTAAATTATATTCTCCCTCAATCTGCACTCATATTTGCTAATACCCAAAATGTTACTAGTACATACATTCGCTTAATAACGCAACATCACGCCTGTCATCCCTGAAGAGGTAGGCAGAGGAATGTAGTACACTACTACGGTTCACCAACTGGTGAACCGTAACTACGTTTACGTCCCACCATGGAATAGGTGGTGAGCCTTTTGAGATTCCGAGTCACTACTAGAAAATCTAAATTAGAAAATGTAATAGTGCTCGACCCGGGAATCGAAACCAGGGCCTCCCGTTCGGCAGTCGCACTTGCAACCAACACGCTTAATCTTTTTCAGATATTCGTATACCTATCAATCGGATAATTAGGATTAATTCGATTAACTGGACATTACTGATTGTGATATCGTCGTAAACCACTCGCGGTGACTGCTCGTCGGGGAGCCGCGCAGCTCACGCTAAATATTTACATCAATATATATATTAAATGCAGGTGGATCTTTTGAAATTCACAAAAAACACTTGCCGCTCAAAACAAGAAAAACAGCACCTCATCTGAGCAGATGTGCTTTGAAGTACATCAAAATTAGTTTTTAGAGAATTAATATTCGTAGTCAGTGTATGGCAATACACTCACTCTCTTTACCATTGACCATACCTATATCATAACGCCAACGTGAGAAAACTGCGCTGTCGATCCCGTCGCACAATTACAGGCACGCTCAATGATTAATAATATAAGATCAGTGGGCAGGACGTTATGTAAGATATTAGTTTAGTAACGACGTGGCTACTTCATTATATGTCTCGGCTTCGAAATAACAAACAATAAGTAGCGCTTGTGTCGAATAGCGACAAACGTTCCAGCTTGTATGTTTGCAAGGGTAATCATGTCCTTTAATTTATCGTCCCCGGCCGAGCGGCTGACCGCGCCGTAGTAAATTGTGTCCACCCTAATGCCTTAACCCACATTTGCTCGTACGTTAAAATGACGACGTACACTACGTTTTGTCACTATTATACCCCATCCACCACGAAAACTAATTTCGGTCTGTTCTACATTAGTATATTCATGTTGCGACCTCTTTTGGAAACTTACTAAGGAGTAGGTACCCGTGTTCGTTGCGTAGCGTAAACATTTCCACATTGTTTCGTCTGCATCGGCCTAGGAGGGTATGGGATAGGTCTTCATAACTATTAGAAACCCAAAGTATTCTGTACCTACAATTACCGAAATTGACATGATTAGTCAATATAATGTGTAACTTAATTTGTTCATACTCAGTTAAATGAAAACCCGCTGAGATGAATACTCTGTTAATTCGTCGATATGTATATGAGAGAATGAGAGGAAATCATCATTGGATATTTGCACTACTGATTGTATATGCAGCCGCTCTAAATATGGAATTGTAATTCACGAAAGAAACGTGAACGATGTTGACTTAAACTCATTCAGCACCGAACGGAACTTTAATTTATCCAGGACACAAATGCCAGAGTGAAAGCAACGTGCAACCCCGCAATATGCATGACCAGAACATAACATTAATCAATTCCAAGAGCAAAATATACTGCCCTCTCCCCCACCAGCCCGAAACAGGGGAGTGGGCCTCGTGCGAACTCATAACACAATAACACATAACCTATTTCACGTCGTTTGTAAACTTGGCAAAATTTACTAGCGATATTTCCTCTCGTAAGGACAATGCGAAATTTTAATAGTGGTATTTATTTAGCCGCCCTCGCGTGAAGGGTTGTTCGTCGACTTGTTTTATAAAGAACGGATAAACGAGAGGCGATAAAATGTGAAGATATATAACAGAAATCATTGTTTAATATCATTTCCTGAGCAATTCACTTAATATACTTTATCTCCGGGACCACTAAATATTTTGGTACAGAGATTGTTATAAACATAAAAAAAGAAACATGTATACAAGTTCATAACTCGTGGAACGAAACTTAAATTATGTATCTTCGTTGCTCACCTCATTCTAATGTACAATTCTCGCGCTTCACTCTATTCTCTTTTAATGGTACCAGATGTTTACGCTAATGTCTCCTGTCTATGATAGTAACTGACCCCTCTGTTCTTTAAGGAGCCCAAATTGGTGCACCTTAAGGCTAAATTGAAGGTCACTCTTTGTTGTAAATTTAAGCCTTGGGGTGAATTACCGTTGGGCTTTTATTACCTATGGCTATTTGGGTGACGCTATGAATTATTATGGCGTCAGAATATAGGTACATAGCAGTGACACGCAAGGTTCCAGTTTAAGGTCATAATTACAGAAAT